>PVKA01030368.1:0-27389 GCA_004027165.1 Ctenomys sociabilis
AAAAAAAAAAAAAAAAAAAAAAAAAAAAAAAAAAAAAAAAAAAAAAAAAAAAAAAGACAAAGTAAATGTATTTCAAAACAAAAGTGGACAGAAATGAAGGTACTCAGTTGGCTAATAGAGGGCTGGGGATTTAGCTCAGTGGCACGGTGCTTGCCAGGCATGCATGAGGTCCTGAATTCAGATCCACAAAAAAAAAAAAGCATCAGATACTCAGCAGGAGAATGATCCCACGGACGCCAGCCTGCTCAAGTAACCTTATTGCTCCTTTTATTTTACCTGTCCAAGGACTCTAGGCTGTTCATATCTGCAGGACAGCTATTAACCACTAGGGGGCATGAGAGAACTGCCTTGCATTTGTGCATCTTAAACTGCACTCGCAGAAGTGGCCACAAGAGGGCACCTTCCCCCACTGTTTTTTTTTTCCTGGAGGAAACGGGGATTGAACTCAGGCTCTTGTGCTTGCCAGGGAAGGGCTTATTCCACTGAGCCATCTCCCCGGGCCCGCCTTATTTTCTATGAGGTAAAGTTACAATTGTTTGTAGAAGGAATAGTCTTATTTTTGTGGTGAGAATTGCAGATGAGTCAGCACCAAATAAGGCCCATAGAGGAAAAAGCAATATAAGCCAAGCATGGTGTAATCCCAGCACTCAAGAGGTTGAGGCAAGAGGATTCCCTAAATTCGAGGACAGCCTGGGCTACAGTGAGACCTTGTCACAAGAAAAAAAAAAAAAAAAAAAGAGGGACACTGGCCATGCCAGTCTCAAGTAGCCTTATTGCTCCTTTTATAAGTCTTCCTGAAGAAGCAGGAAGGAGTGTGCAGTGCAGTTCTGTGTGAGCCAGACTCAGGTAGAAGCATTACAAAAAAAATCCCTGACTCACACAGATGGCTTCATGAATATTCCAGGGCTAAGCCTGGCAGCAGCAGACAAGGAAACAGAGAGCAGTGACCCACAGCCCCCTCCAGATCCCCATTTCTCCCACTGCCAGCCCAACCAACCTTCAGCAAATCCTCCTTTCCCAAACAGGCCTGCCTTTCCCAGAGACATCCACAGCAAAGTGTCAGAGGAAAGGAACAGAAGAGTAAAACAGCATGCAAGGACAAGTGAGACCACCACTTTTTGGTCTGAAAAAATAATCAGTTTAATTGAAAAAACCTGGGGATTCTACTCTACTCCCCTAGAGGAGGGGCGAATGAGACTGGACCCCCTACATCACTTCATAGCCACTTCGGATACTCTTCACAAGACAGCATGCAAACACGATTCCCAGGACCTAGACAGAAACAGACATGGAGAGTGGAAAGGAATCCCCCAGGCCAGCACCTCTTGTACATCACCCTCCTCCCCACTGCCCCTACTCCCCATAGCCCTTGCCCAGGGCACCTCTCACCTCCACAAAAGCAATGCCCAGGGCTGCTGCAGCCACCAAAAGTATGTTTTTTCTCAGCCAGTTCCCAATATTCTCCACACAGCCCTAAAGGGAGACAGAAAAACATGGCAAGAGCACCCTTAGAAACCTGCCCCCCTGTCTCTTACCATCCCTGCACCCCTAGATCCCCTTCTCATCCCTGACTGTGCTTACTACCAACCTAGGTTTCTCTTGCCTCCGAAAACATCCCCCAGGTTTCCCAAGTCCTGTACTGCTTCCATCTTCTTCCTACCTCAGGATGGATAGAATTCTGCTTGAAGTCAGTGCCACAGCCCATGGTGATGTTGACACAACATGAATCAGGAACATGATTCTTGCCCATGCCAGCAATGGTCTCCCAATCTGAGTAGTTAGCAGCCCCACAGCAAGCAAACTGGGGGAGTGTAAAGAAAGGGGAGGAAAAGTTTCCAAATGACACTCTGCTTTCAACGTGGAGATGAGGATCTTCTTTCAGCACTCCCGCTGCTCTCAGCAATGCTACTCACTTTTTTCTGCAACGTGTCCAGTAATAAAGCTGTACCATTATTTCTGAGGTAATTTTTCATCTGCTGTCGGAATTCCTTATCAACCTCTGCTCTCACCTGAGAGCAGAAAAGAATAGTTGAGGACCACATCAGGTACCTGAGTCCCAGAGCAGCAGTAGGCAGAGCACTCCCTTACTCCCTGCTTACCTTGTCTCTAAAGACATAGCCAGCAATGGCTGTGGCCACCTCCACCAACATGATAAGAGACAGGAAAATGGCAAACTGCAGAAGCAAAGGAAAGGAGTCAGGTCTGGAGTCCGGATAGGAAGGCTCTGCTCTAGCCTAGCCAGAGCCTGCAACTCACGGAGCTCTCCCTGATCCACCCATCCTGCCACCCTGGTACAGAAATCCCCTGTGGCAGGCCCAAGCACCCACAGTGACCCATACCCCCAGCACTCACGGTGATCATGAGACAGTAGTTCTCCTTGCAGGCCCCACAGCAGCCAAGGAAGGCCACCAGGAAGAGGAAGGCACCCACGGCAATGATGATCACAGGCAACAGGCTGCTAGCAGTAGCCCCAAGGTTCATGGTGTCGCTCAGAATAGGCTTGACCACTATGCCCACAGCGATCAATCCCACTGCACAGGCCTAGGGGGCAGGCAGGAGAAGGTTAGGCCCAAATTGGCCCAGCAGCCCTCTTCACTGGCAGGCAAGTACACCAAGGCCACAGACCTGACCCTATCCAGAGCATTAATCCCCACTGGAAACTTTTCAAAGGGAGGAGACATAATCTCGTCCTTACCCTGGGTGAAGGAGTGAATGCTGGGAAGTTGTTCTAGGTCCAGGGACGTTGAACATTTTAGAAATGAGAGCCTACACTCAAAGTGCGGATAAATAAAGCTCAAGTACAGAGCAATACTGAGGTTTTAGTTTGGAAAAACAACTCCTACATTAACATCTCTTCCATTAACAAGAAATAACATCCGAGAGCCAGTAGAAGCTATGTCTCCCTTTAAGCAGCTTTTGGCCCAGGGATGGACCAAATGAAAACGATACAAAAGGAAATACACAGAAACTTGACCTCAAGGCACATATTCCTGAGCCACAGTAGTACTGTTCTCTGGCCTCCGGGGATCCCTGCTAGTCTGCATGAATAGCCTGCCCCCTCACTTGGCCTCCAGTGAGTAAGATCCTCAGAGAGGGAGGAGGCAGAGGACAGGGCCAAGAGTGTCGTGCCCTCCCTGGACAAACAGTAGCTGAAGCTAAATTAAGGTGGGCAGCCCCCTTCCCTGGCCAGCAGCTGTGCTGGGAGGCAGTGGTAGAGAGAGGGTAGGATTCGAGCAGTAGTGAGGGAAGCCTCGTCAGTGATAACATCGGGCCGGGCCGTTGGATGGTTGCCCCACTGCCCCATATCACAAGTGGTTGGGTCACCAGACAGGAAGGGCCAGGAGAGGTGGGGGTGCGGCGGGGTGCTGCGCAGCCAGTTGGGCCACTCTGGGTTCGAACTGGCCTCTGGGGGTGCCGAGGGCCGGAAGGAGTGGCCGAGTGCCCCGGGGCTAGCTTTCAGCATGTGGTCTCCAGCTGCCTCCACTCCCGGCCCTCATGCCCCGGATCCCCGCGCACCCCCACCCTACCAGCGCGCCCCCACCGCCGCGCCTCCCCACTCACGCAGAACACCAGCAGAAGAACGTAGAGCAAGAACTTGACACATTTCATTCCTCCTTCCACCGCCATGGCTGCTGGGCCTGGGGCGGAGAGGGCGGAAGGCGGACAGGGGGTGTTAGGAGCCGCCCAGGGGGGCCCGGCTTCAGGGCCGCCCGCCCGCCCAGCCACCCGCAGCGGCCCTCGAGGTCTCCCCGCGCGGCCCCCGGCCCGGCCCGCCCACCCGGAAGCCCGCGGCCGCGTCCACGTCTCCCAGCTCCCTTTGCTCCCCGCGGACGGGGTGGGGGCGACGCCGAGTTCCCGGCGCTCCGGGAGCGCGGGGCCGACGGGGGACAAGGGGTGCGAGCCTGGTGGGCCTCGTCGCACGGGCGTCAAATACCGCCCTCCCACCCAGCCAGTCCGGCAAAACGGTCTTCCACCCGGCCTCGACCCACGCCCGCCACTTTCCGCCCGGCGCCGACGTCCCCCCGAAAAAGTGGTGCGGGTGCTCCCGCCCGCCCGCCGTGGGGCTTGGAAGCAAAGTTGCTCGAGAGCCCCGGGAGCGGCCGCCTCTCGGGCGCACGGGTCCCCGGGGGTCCCCGCGGCCCAGCCCGCGCCCGTCGCGGACGCCGCGGCCTCACCCCGACTCCCCGAGGCTGCGCGATCCTCTCCCGCCGCTGCTCCGGGTGCTCTGGCGGCGCCCCCAGCTCGCGCCCCGCCCGCCGCCGCGCGGCCCCGCCCCGCTCCGGCCGCAGCCCCCTCCCCCGCCGGCCGCCTCGTGACGCGGGAGCCGCTGCGGCCTGAGTCACCGCGGGCCGACCCCCGCCCTCCGGGCCTGCCGGCCACGTGGCCCGTGGGGAAGGCGGCGCCCACCCGCCGGGACGACGCCGGGACGGCCGGGCGCGCTCTGCGACCAGGTTCGGACGGAGGCGGCGGCCGAGCTCCGAAGCCCGAGCTCCAGGACAGCAGAGCCGCGCCGCAGGGTGCTGCCTGCGCTCCCGGGCCCAGCGCCCGCGCCCGACCCGCGCCCATCCGGAAGCCCGCGAAAGCCGCGCGCACGTCCCGCTGCAGTCGACGGCACCAGGCTGACACTGCGGGAGAGATCCGGGCCTGTGCCGAGTCTCTCACGGTCCGGGCCGGGGACCGGCGTTTTTGACACGAGAGGTGGGTCTCTGTGTGAGGGAGAGTCACGGACGAGGTCCAGAGCAGACCCCAAAAGATGAGGTTTAAAATCTCAACGGACCCTGCCCTCAGAATAAATTCGCTGACTCGGTAGTAGAAAAACAATTTCAGTGTATGTTGTCAAGAGGCATAAAAAAGATTTGTCTTGAAGAAAAATACACTCACAAGGGAATGTTGAGTATTTTCTCCTTGCTTTTTTTTAAATGTATTTAGTACAGGGTCTACAGAGTGTCACTACACAGATCGGACTTGTAGTGACCCTCCTGTTTTCAGCCTCCCAAGCACTGGGATTATAGGTGTGCGCCACCACGCCCAGTCTCACCGCTGTGCTGTCTCAGCTGGTCCTGGGGTCCGGGCCAGCAAGGGACTATCTGGCCGGCCCTGGAGCTCAGTCGTATTTATTTTAAGATGGGTGACCTACAGTGTTTTGCCTAAAACATTTAAACTCTCAACCTTTACAGGTCAGGTTTCCTGCCCCTGATAATTGATAAATTAAGCCATATTATCATCATTAGTGATTTGGGGTGTGATGAGCCTTGAAGAAAAGGATGGGCCAGGAAGATAACTCAGCCCCTTAAGCACCTGCCTGGGAAGTACAAGATCCTGAGTTTAATCCCTAGTACCCAGGCAACAGGCTGTGGAGGAGGAGTCAAGATGCCAAAGAAAGAGGTATTCATCCGCTCCCTTTCATTGCTGCCACTAGATGCCACACATGTGCTAGGCACGAGACAGCAAGGAAAGGAAGTGGACCTGCCCTCTACCGAGGCACATTACATTACCAAGTTCTGTCCACACTAAAAAAGAGGGTGGGGGGCGCAGAAGGAAAAAAAAAAGATTGTAAGATTCAAGATACATAGCAAACATTATGATAGTTTGGTCCCTGATTGGATCTTTGACCAAACCAGCTGCAAAACACATTTTGAGAACAACTGGGGAAATGTGAATATGGAACATGAGTGAGATGTGAGGCCAAGTGTAGTGGTACACACCTGTAATCCCAGCACCCGGGAGGCTGCCAGGAAGATTGCCATGAGTTCAAGGCCGCCTTGGGCTACAGAGTGAGTGTTAGGCTTGCCTGAACTGCATAGCAAGACCCTGTCCCAAAAAACAACAAAAAAGTTAGACATGGCAAAATTATTTTGTCAGGCTGGGGGCATAATTCAGTGGGAGAACATTGGCCAAGCATGCACAGGCTGTAGGTTCAATCCCCAGCACTGAAAAATTTTTTGGCCAGGCAAGTGCTTATTCTACTGAGCCATCTCCCTTTTCCCTGAAAAACCTTTTTTTCCCCTTTTGTTAGCTGTGATACTGTTACAGCCAGTGCAGAAGATAATGCAGTGCAACTGTGGAGCAGACAAGACACCTTGCTGAGAGCTAAGAGTTTAACACAAAAGATGCAAGGAATTCCCCCACAAACTTCCCCTAAGGATAAGGATAAACAGTGATTGATATTCTAAGTAGGTGTAGATCACCATGAGAAAGCCAAGAGCCACTGACCCAAGTAGAGCCCCATAGGAACCACCTCCCATTTCTGGTATGGAAATCAATTTAGGACTTCCAGCTTGCTGGGCAGATGCTGCACCACTGACTTACACCCCTGGCCAAAGCCCCTGTTCTGTATTCATCTCCACTTGATATGATGTGACTTGCTGCTCCGTATGATCCCAATTTAATCAGTATTACCTGACAATTATGCTGATAATCTTGATGGTTGACCATAATTTTGTCCCACTTCACACCCATGCTGTGATTTCCCATTTTTCCCCCACCTTGGACCTGCCTCACCTCATGATTTTGCTTTATAAAAATCCCTAGAGGAGCTCCAGTGGCGCAGTCGGTTAGCGCGCGGTACTTATACTACTAAAAATCCCTAGAAAAGGTAGCTGGGGAGATACCAAAGAAAAGGTAGGATCCTCCATAATCCTGTTGGGACCACTTAGGCCTTTTTCTTAGACAGAAACTTTTATTTCTTCAATAAATATATTGTGGGGCCAGGGAGATGGCTCAGTAGAGTAAGGACTTTCCTGGCAAGTGCAAGGGCCTGAGTTCAATCCCTGGTTCCTCCAGAAAATTAAAAAATAAATAAATATATTGTGCTCTTAAATTCTGTTGTTCCTCAAATTCATTCTTCAGCTTTAAAGAATACATACCAAACATCTAGCAGGTTGCAAGTGTCTTTCCCCTATGTCAATGTGATTGTGTAGGGAAATTATTTCTTTAAAGATACTTATTGCCAGGCGTGGTGGCACAGGCCTGTAATCCCAGCACTCGGGAGGCTGAGACAGGAGGATTGTTGTGTGTTTGAGACCAGCCTGAGCTACAAAGTGAGCTTAAGGCCAGCCTGCACTGCATAGTGAGACCCTGTCTCACAAAGACAAAATAAATAATCAAATAAATAAAGATACTTACTAAAATATTGAATGGCAGAGCTATGTCCCACACCTTCCATCCTCTTTCATCATTTGCTTTGGTAGCTCAGTAGCTTGTCAGGTCCCTGGCAGCTGGCATGGTGAAGCAGATCACAGCAAAAAGGCCTTTCAGGAAGCCCTGGCTGCTGCAGGAGATAAACTTGTAGTAGTTGATTTCTCAGCCGCGTGGTGTGGGCCTTGCAAAATGATCAAGCCTTTCTTTCATTCCCTGTCTAAAAAATATTCCAACATGTTGTTCCTTTTTTTTTTTTTTTTTTTTTTTTTTTTTTTTTTTTTTTTTTTTTTTTTTTTTTTTTTTTTTTTTTTTTTTTTTTTTTTTTTTTTTTTTTGTCTTTGAGACAGGGTCTCACTATGCAGTTCAGGCTGGCCTTAAGCTCACTTTGTAACTCAGGCTGGTCTCGAACTCACAACAATCCTCCTGCCTCAGCCTCCCAAGTGCTGGGATTATAGGCATGCGCCACCACGCCCGGCCAATATGTTGTTCCTTGAAGTAGATGTGGTTGATGGTTAGGACACTGCTGCAGATTGTGAAGTCCAGGGCATGCGAACCTTTCTGTTTTCTAAAAAGGGGGAGGGACCAGGGAGATGGCCCCGGGAGATGGCCCCGTGGAATAAATGCTTCCCTGACAAGCACAAGGGCCTGAGTTCAATCCCTGGTTCTGCAAAAACTAAAATAAAATATTAATTATACCTTTAAAAAAGAATATTAAGGGCCAGCCTGATAGCTCAGCAGACTAAAGCACCTGCTTAGGCAGAGCAAAGCAGCTGGATTTGATGCCCAGCTGCCATGCCAGCCCCTCCTGTGGGTTGCGATGGGGACTGAGACCAGGTGTGGTGCCCCATGCCTGTAATCTCAGCACTTGGGAGGCTGCAAACAGGAGAATCACTAAGTCCAATGTATGTAATGAGACACTGTAGACCCTGTCCTAAATACAGAAAAAGAAATATATATATATATAAAATGTCATGTCCAACATGAAACACTTTCCAAAAACACAAATGAGGCAGAATTACGGTGACCAGGTAACAGGTGCAATGGAAACAGGCCATGTCAGAGAAAATGAAGCAGGATCCTAGCACTGGCCCTATGTTGAAATGAGGACTACATGTCACATGACCTGAAAGATAGCTGACATCATGCTCCTGGGAAGAGAGGGTAGGAGTCACCATGCAGGAAAGGAAGATGTGGTCACCTGGGTCAGGAACTACATGAGGGGCATTTGGGTGGAAACATCCTACTGGCTCCTGGGGATGTCAAAACTCTGGAGAAAAAAGCCAGACTGAAGATGAGAGATACCTAAAGCTAAGTCTACTGATGTGTGAGCTGTAGTCACTGTACTCGGGAGGCAGAGGTGGCCAACACTCCTGTTTGAGTGCTAGCATTGGAGGCCAGCCTGAGCAATGTAGCAAGACATTGTCTCTTTAAAGAAAAAAGGTTATATCTAAGGAGCTGGCCAAATAGCTCAGCGGATTAAAGCACCTGCAAGCAGGCACAGGAACCAGGGGTTCAATCCCTGGGCCTGCCATGCCAGCCCTGCCTCCAGGGTAGTGGTGTGCACCTGTAATCCCAGCTCTTGGGAGGCTGTAATCAGGCGGATCACTATGAGTCTGATCTACTAGTGAGACCCTGAACACCCTATAGACCCTTCCCTAAAATACAAAAAACAAAAAGGTTATATCCAAATTCATGGCAGGTGTGGTGGTACACAGTGTAATCTCAGCTGCTCAGAAAGTGGAAGTAGGATTCTAAGTCCAGGAGTTCATGAAATAGCCTGGACAGAGTAGCAAACCCCTGTTCTTAAAAATTAACTAATTAGTTAATTAATACCTCAGGTATGTGAAAGCCAAAGAAAAGGAAGCACAGAAGGCTTTATGTTTAAGAAATATGGGGCTAATGATTATGATTGTTAATGTATCACAAACATACTAATTTTTTTTAATGTATTTAGTACAGGGTCTCACTACACAGATAGGACTCAGTGATCCTCCTGTTTTCAGCCTCCCAAATGCTGGGATTACAGATGCACCCTGTCATGGACCCACTCTTAATTGCTGTCTTAGCATGGCACGCTGGAGATCGAACCCCAGTCCCTGTGCCTGCCTAAGCAGGCACTTTAATCTGCTGAGCTATCTGGCCAGCCCTAACATATACTAATCTTTAAAAAAGAAATATGGGGCCAAGCATGGTGGCACATGCCTGTAATCTCAGCACTGGGCAGCTGAAGCAGAAGGATCACCTTCAATTTGAGGCCAGCCTGAGCTACAAATTTAGTGAGGCCCTGTCTCAAAAACAAAATGGGGGGGGGTCAATGCTGAGTGCGGTAGTGAATGTGTGTAACCCCAATTACTCAAGAGGACCCCAAGTTCCAACCCGGGCTGGGCAAGTGTCTCAGAAAGGACTGGAAATTGGGCTGAATAGCCCCTGGGATCAGTCCCCAGAACCACCAAAAAGAGAGGGAGGGAGAGGAGAAGAAAGGGGAAAGAAATACTGGAATGAAATGAAGTGAAATATGGGGGTTCAGTAGCTAGTAAAGAGGCTGAAAGGGCAAGGACTCCTCAGGAGCTGAGCCCCTATACAAGGCCAGGCACTGTGTTCAGCACTACCTGCATGAGCTCTGAGTTTGATCTCAGGACAACGCTGTGAGGTCAGCATTGTTTTCCCTGTTTTGTTGCAGTGGGTTTTTTTTATTTTTAGTATTGGAGAACGAAATCAAGACCTTTATCCTTGGCCTTTTTTTATTTATTTATTTTTTTGTGAGACAAAGTCTAAGTAGTTAAATTGCCAGATTACCCAGGTTGTGCTTGTTGTGTCTCAGCCTCCCAGAGTTCTAGGATTACAAGCATGTACTATCACACCCTGGTTATCTTTCCTATTTTACAAATAAATGCACCAAGACTCAGAAGTGAGGAGTGTTATACTCAGAGTCCCGGCCAGTAAGAGGCAGACACAGGATTTGAACCCAGATCTGTGGGGGTTTCCAAACCCCATGCTTTAGCAGGGCATGGTGGCTGAAGCAGAGGATGGCAAGTTCAAAGCCAGCCGGGACAATTTAATAAGACACTGGTTCAAATTTTTGAAAAGGGGGGGACCACCCACTCGGGACGCCCCTCCTGTCCCTCTCTTGGACAGGAGCTTTCTTTCCCTCAATAAATCTATTCTGCTCATAACCTCCATTTGTTCCTAAAATTCATTCTTCAGTTTTAGAGAACACGAACTGGTCCAGGTCAGGTCGGAAGATCATTTTTCCCTGTCATTTGGAGGTTCCCTATATTATTTGGAGGTCACCCACCTGAGATCAGTTTTTCTCCCTGTATCATTTTGGAGAGTCCCAACGAAATCATTGGACAGAGGTATGGGTTTGCTTTTCTTTCATAAATTCTGAATTGGGACTTGCTTAGTTAACAAATTTTTATGCTTCAACTGTTGATGTCTTTGCCCATAATTATTCATGCTTTGCCACATACAGTTTTGTCTCATACAGTTTGGTTAAAAGTGCTCACAACTGTTTATGCTTTGTCCATTTGGTACTGGATTTAATCAATTTTACCTGAGCAGTGGTGCTTGTAATCTCATTGGTTAACCATAGTTTTGTCTCACCTCATGCCCAAGAAGCTTGTCTTCTCCACCACCTTAGACCCACTTCACCACATGGTTTTCTTCTATAAAAGTCCCTGGAAGAGACAGCTTCCCAGGGACCACCCACTGGGGATCCTCCTCCTGTCCCTCTCTTGGAAAGGAGCTTTCTTTCCCTCAATAAATCTATTCTGCTCATAAAAAAAAAAAAGAAATTGAAAAGGGGGCTGAGCATGTGGCCCCAGCTTAGTGGCAGAGTAGCTGCATAGCCTGTGCAAGGCCCTGCCACCTTCAGCCCCGAGGTTGTTTTTCCTTTCTGTAGAAGGCCAAGAGAAAAAGGGGATGGGGCTGAGGTAAAGGTCAAGAGAACCCGAGTTTCCACAAGGATGTGAGGGTGGCCTACCAAATGCAGGGTGGTGGCAGTAACCTAGTAAAGCCATTTTAAGAGAAGACAATACCAAAGAACCCCTAGTGAGCAAGCCAGTGTGCAGCTGCAGAGGAGGTGGGGGGGAGGCAAGAATTGCCATTCTGGGTCAAACTCATGGAGACAGAGGGAAAACGTTGGCTTTTAAGTGCTGTGAGCCAAAGGAATCAAGACAGTTTCTTTTTGTTGTTCGTTTTGTTTTGGGTTTGGACTTTTGTTTTTGAGACCTGGTCTGAATTTGTAGTGCAAGCCGACCTTAAGATAATTATGTAGTCCAGGCTGGCTTTGAGCTCCCAGGGATCTTCCTGCCTCACCCTAGTGAGCATTGGGATTGATTACAGGCATGCAACTCCATACCTGGCTACAGAGTTTGTAAAGAAAATGAAAAAGCTCTGAATATGGATGCTGCTACTGAGTGTACAATATGACTGTTCTTATACCATTGAACATTAAAAAGAAGTTAAGGGGGCCTTGTGGGTTAGCTCAGTTATTTAAAGTGCCTGCTTGGGCAAACTCAGTCAGGCACAGGGGACTGTGGTTTGATCCCCAGCTCCACAAGCCGCAAGAGACCCACCCTTAACACAGCCTGAGCTAGCCAAAAAAAATCCTTCTCCAATTTTGGGGGCTGGAAAGATAGCTCAGGTCTAAAGTGCCTGCTTGCCAGGCGTGGTGGCGCATGCCTGTAATCCCAGCACTCGGGCGGCTGAGGCAGGAGGATTGTTGTGAGTTCGTGACCAGCCTGAGCTACAAAGTGAGCTTAAAGCCAGCCTGAACTGCATAGCGAGACCCTGTCTCAAAAAGACAAAAAAAAAAAAAAAAAAAAAAAAAAAAAAAAAAAAAAAAAAAAAAAAAAAAAAAAAAAAAAAAGTGCCTGCTTAGGCAATCTTAGGTAGGCTCAGGGGTCCATAGTTCAGTCCCAGCACCATATGCCATGCCACTCGGCTCTCAGGATGGGCTGAGCTGTTCAAAAAAAAAGGTAAAATACTGAAAGTATGGGCAGCAAATATTATCAGAGAGAGGGCAGAGAAAACAATGCTATGGTTGGTGGTCAATTGAGAGACACCTTAAAAACAATAAGAAAAAGCCAGGCATGGTGACACACCTAAATCCCAGCTCTTGGGAAGCTGAGCCAGGGGGATTGCTATGAATTCAAGGCCAACCTGGACTACATAGTGAGTTCAAGGACAGGCTGAACTACACAGTGAGACCCTGTTTAAAAAAAAAAAAATAGCTGGGGGCAGGGGCTGGGGGTTTGATCCCTGGGCCTGCCATGCCAGCCCCACCCATGGTGTGCAAGAGACAGCAGTTGACACTGGGCGTGGTGGCAGTGCCTTTAGTCCTAGCTCTTGGGAGGCTGTAAACAGGCGGATCACTATAAGTCCTTCTAGTGAGACCCTGAACACCCTGTAGACCCTTCCCTAAAATACAAAAAGTTAATTAATTAATTGAAAATAAATAAATAATATTAATGTCAATGATATGCATTTATATTCAGTTGTTTATTACTTATAATTCAATGTCTGTTGTGTGTTGAAATAGACATACTAAATATGCCTGTCTGGCTGACAGTCTTCTCTTTCTCTTTTGGCAGAACCGGGGATTGAACTCAGGCCCTTCCACTTGCCAGGGAAGTGCTTATTCCACTGAGCCATCTCCCTGGCCCCTGTAGGACTTGTTTATTTAGGACTTACTTTTACAGAAATACAGTAGCAGAAAACTTTTCAAACATGGAAAAAGAATTTACCATATCGATAAGTAAAGCACATAGAACCCCAAATACCAATGATCATCAAAGAACAGCTACAGAGGCCAGCAGGATAGTTCAACAGACTAAAGTGCCTGCTTAGGCAAGCTTAGGCCAAGCTCGGGACCACATGCCATGCCAGTCCCACCCCCAGGGTGGGCTAAGCCAGCCAGAGTCCAGCATGGTGGTCCACATCTGTAATCCCAGCACTAAGGAAGCTGAAAGGAGGATCACCAATCCAAGCTGCATGGTGAAATGCTGTAACAACCAAAACATTTGAAAAAAAGATAGAAGAAAAGAACCACTACAGGACACATAGTAGTCAACATACTAGAACCCCACCATAAGAACACAATCATTGAAGCTGTTAGAGAAAACCAGTGACTCACTTATGAAGGAAAACCCACCAGAATTACACCTAACTCAAACCTTAAAGCCCAGGAGACTTTAAGTGATGATATATTTCAAGTCCTAAAATTAAACAGCTTCCAACCCAGGCTAATATATCCTGCAAAATTATCTTTCAAAATTGATGAAGAAAATTCATATTTTCATGCTAAAGAAACCTAAAGGGGGCTGGAGAGATAGCTCAGCAGCATACAAGCACCTGACTGGCAAGCGCAAAGTCCTGAGTTTGATCCCCAGTACCAAAAACACCTAAAGAAATTCATGCTCGCCAAACTACCATTCCAAAAATTTCTCAAGGATATCCTAGAAAGAAAAAAATGAAGCCAACAATGACAAAAGATCCATTAGAATGAATACACCAACCAGAACAAACAATTAAGTAAAAGGGAAAGAAAAGCAATCAGCAGGGCCAGAGAGATAGCTCAGTAGAATAAGTATTTTCTTGGCAAGTACAAGGTCCTGAGTTCAATCCCTGGTACCACAAAAAAAAAAAAAAAAAAAAAAAGTAGCAGCAGTGATACAATACAACGACAAGAAGGGCCAGCCAAATAGCTCAGCAAGTGCCTGTTTAGGCAGAAGCTAGGGGTTCTATCCTCAAGTCCATGCCCCCAGGGTGCACTAAGCGGCACACTGAAGCTGCAAGTACTGGTGTGCACCTGTAATCCCAGTTCTTGGGAGGCTGAACACAGGTGGATTACTACCAGTTCAATCTATGTAGTGAGACCCTGTGGACCCTGTCCTAGAATTTAAAAAATAGCCATCGATGTGAATGGTTAAATTCACCAATGAAAAGCCACAGATTAGCCGACTGGATTAAGGAACAAAATCCAATAATATGCTTTATACAAGAATCTTTTAACTCAAAAAGAAATTTATAGATTGAAAGTCAAAGGTTAAAAAAAATTCCATGCAACAGAAGCTCAAAATCAAGCAGATATAGCTATTCTGTGTTCAGACAAACTGGACTTTAATCAAGGACTGGCAAGATAGCTCAGCAGACTAAAGTGCCTGCTTAGGCAAGCTTAGGCAAGTGCAGGGACCACAGTTCAATCCCCAGCAACACATGCCATGCCAGCCCAGCCCCAGGGTGAGCTGAGGGGCCAGAGTTTGGGCATGTAGGGGCACATGCCTACTATCCCAGTTCTGGGGAAGCTGGAAACAGGAAGATCACCACAAGTCCGAGCTGCATAGTGAGACCCTGTAATAACCAAATACATTAAAAATAAATAAAACTGATAAAAAGAGTCAAAGAATTACTACCTATTGGTTAAGGGATCCATTTAACAGGAAGAGACAGCAACTGTAAACATATATGCACCAAACAGCACACCCTATGTCATAAAACAAACACTACTGGAAATAATCACATAAGTATATCCAGACATGGTGGTGCATGCCTGTAATCCTAGCACTCAGGAGGCTGAGGCAGCAGGATTGTTGCAAGCTTGAGACAAGCCTGGGCTACCAAGTGAGCTCAAGGCCAGCCTCAACTGCATAGTGAAACTCTGACTCAAAAAAAACAAATATAGGGGCTAGGGAGATGGCTCAGTGGAATAAGCACTTTCCTGGCAAGCACAAGGGCCTGAGTTCAATCCCCAGTTCTGCCAAAAAAAAAAAAAAAGACAAACATAAATAAACTAAATATGAGGGTCATTATAGTGGGAACCTCAATATCCCACAAGTAAACAGATCAACTAAACAAAAAAATCAGCAAAGATATACCAGGGTTAAAGCCAGGCATAGTGGTACATGCCAATAATCTCAGAAATCTTAGTGGTCAAAGCCAATATTTTTTTTTAAATCTCAGAAATCTGAGGCAAGAGGATTCCTGTGAGTTTAATATCAATCAGGGCTACATAGAAAGTTCAAGGCCGGGGCCGGGAAGATGGCTCAGTGGAATAAGCACTTCCCTGGCGAGCATAAAGGCCTGAGTTCAATCCCCAGTTCTGCAAAAAAAAAAAAAAAAGAAAGAAAGAAAGTTCAAGGCCAGCCTGTACTACACAGCAAGACCCTGTCTCAAAAAACCCAAAAACAACAAAAAAAGAGAATAGACATTCTTCTTGGGAACACATGAAATTCTTTCCAAAACAGACTACATATTAGCAAATAAAGCCTGTTTAAGTAAATGCAAAAAAATGAAAATTTTACCATGCATTTTTCTTGCACAAGACAGGATCTCACTAGGTAGTTCAGGCTGGCCTTGAGTTGACTATGTAGCCATGCTGGCCTCAAACTCACAGCAGTCCTCTTGCCTCAGCCTACTGAGATTATAGTGTGCACCACCACATCCAGCAACCATACATATTATCAGATCATTGTGCAATGAAACTGGAAATCAGTGGCAAAAGAAATCCTAGAAAAATCCCAGCCCTGGGGAGGCTCAAAATAGGAGGATCACTTCAAGTCTAAGCTACAAAGTGAGACCCTGTACCAAACACGTTAAAAAAAAAAAAAAAATTATGCAAACACATGAAAATTAGGGGCCAGGGAGATGGCACAGTAGAATAAGTGCTTTCCTGGCAAGCACAAGTGCCTGAGTTCAATCCCTGGCTCCAAAAAAAAAATTTGCACAACATACTCTGAAACAATCAATGAAATAAGTCACAGAAGAAATTGAGAAAGAAATAAGACATTTCCTAGAATTAAATGATGGCAGTACAGCATACTAGAATTTCTGGGACACAGTGAGAAGAGGTCTAACAGGAAAATTTATAGCTGCAAATGACTGCCTCAGATAAGCAGAGCAAGCCCAAATAAAAAATCTAGGGGCCGGGGAGATGGCTCAGTAGAATAAGTGTTTCCCTGGCAAGCGAAAGGGCCTGAGTTCAATCCCCGGTTCTGAAAAAAAAAAACCTAATGGTGCACCTCAGGGTCTTAGAGAAATAGGAACAATCCAAATCCAAAGCCTGTATAAGGACAAAACTATAAGGTTCAGAGTAGAAATCAATGAAAATAGAGACCTAAAAAGAATACAAAGAATCAGTTCATCAATGAGTTGTTTCTGGGACTGGGGAGATGGCTCAGTAGAATAAGTGCTTCACTGGCAAGCACAAGGGCCTGAGTTCAATCCTCAACTCCACAAAAAAAAAAAAAAAAGTTGTTTCTTTGTAAAATTAAACAAAATACAGCTTGGCAGCACAGCACTTACCTGGCAAGTACAAGGTCCCAAGTTCAATTCCTGATATCAAAAAAGTAGACAAATCCTTAGCCAATATTACCAAAAAAGAAGATACAAATCAGTACAATTAGAAATGAAAAAAGTGAGCCATGCATGGTGGTACATACCAGTAATCCAAGCACTCAAGAGGCAGAGGCAGGAGGATTGCCATTAGTTTAGAACCAGCCAGGGTTACAAAGTGAGTTCAAGGCCAATCTGAACAGCACAGTGAGAGCCTGTCTCTAAAAATTAAAAAAGAAAATCTGAAAAGTGAAATCGAAACAGACATCACAAATATCAGGAATATTGTTACCAACTACTTAACAATCTGTATGCAAAAGAAAATAACAGAGGGACTGGGAGATGGCTCAGTAGAATAAACTCTTCCCTGGCAAGTGCAAGAGTCTGAGTTCAATCCCAGAGAAGAAAAAAATGGAGAAATTACACATATATTGCAAAACTTAACCATGAAGACTTCTAAACCCTAAATAATCCCAAAACAGGCAATGATATTGAAGCACTAATGAAAAACGTATCAACTAAAACAAGCCTAGGACCTTATGGATTCACTGCTGAATTCTATAAGAACTTTAGGGAAGATCTAATGCCAATACTCCTTAAATTCTAATGAAACTGAAAGAGAGAGTATATATCCAAAATTATTGCTGGAAGTCAGCATTACCCTGATTTCAAAACCGGGCAGAAATCCATTCAAAAAAAAGAAAACTGCAGGCCAAAAGTCCCTAATGAACATATATGTAAAACTACTCAACAAGATACTGCTGGGGCCAGAGAGAAGGCTCAGTAGAATAAGCGCTTGCCTGGCAAGCCAAGGGCCTGAGTTCAATCCCCAGTTCTACCCCCCCAAAATTTAAATAAATAAACAAGATACTGCCAATAGAAAGCAACAAATTATCAAAAAGCAGCCCAGCGTGGTGGCAAACACCTATAATTCCAGCACTCAGGAGGCTTGAGACAGGAGGAGTGCTATGAGTTCAAGAAAGCCTGGGATACAAAATGATCTCAAGGCCAGACTGAACTGCACAGCAAGACCCTGTCTGGAAGAAAAAACAAAGGAAAGATGTCCTACTGTACTATGTTCCTGGATAGGTAGAACCAGTCTAGTCAAACTGGCTATAATTTCAAAACTGGTATATAGATTTAGACAATCCCAATCAAAATAGCAACAGTATTCCTCACAGATTTGTTTTTCTTTTTTGAGTGTACAGGGCCTCTCCACACAGCTTGGACTCATAGTGATCCTCCTGTTCTCAGCCTCCCCAGCACAGGTATTACAGGCTTGGGCCACCATGCCTGGTCTTGATTGTGGCTCAGCAAACCTGGCATGGCATGTGGTGCCAGGGATCACACCCCAGTCCCTATGCTTGCCTAAGCAGGCACTTAGTCTGCTGAGCTATCTTACCAGCCTTTCCTCACAGATTTAAAGAAAACAATCCAAAATTTCATATGTAACCAGAAGAAACCTAGAGTAGCAAAAGCAATTCTGGATAACAGTAGCAAAGCAAGAGCCATCACCGTCCCAGACTTGATGTTATATTGCATAATTACAATAATTTTAAAACAACAACAGTATAATACTGGCACAAAAACAGACATGTAATCAATGGAACATAATAGAGGATGCAAAAACAACCCCAAACACATTCAGCTATTTGGTCTCTGACAAAGGTGCCAAAAAACATACACAGGGGACTGGGGAGCTAGCTCAGTATTTAAGCGCCTGCCTGTCAAGAGTAAGGTCCTTAATTCAATCTCCGGTACTGCATGTTGTGCAACCCCAAGACCAGGTGTGGTGGCACATGCCTGCAATCCCAGCCCTGGGGAGGCTGAGACTAGGAGTCTAAGCTGTGCAGTGAGACCTTGTGCCAAAAAAATAAACAAATAAAAGATTTTAAAATATATTTTTTAAATATACATAAAAAGTAAAATAAAATAAAAAAACATACACAAGAGGGCCAGTGAGATAGCTCACTGGACTAAGTGCCTGCTTAGGCAGCACAGGGACCAGGGTTCAATCCCTGGCACCACATGCCACTCCAGCCCCAGCCCCAGGCATGCTGAGCCGGCCGCTGAGTCAGTCCTGATGGTGTGCTCCTGTAATGCCAGCGCTGGGGCAGCTGAAAACTGGAGGATCACTGAGTCTTATCTCCATAGTGAGAACCTATACAAATAAATAAAAAAAAAAAACCCACAGGAATAAAGATAGCTTCTTTAATAAATGGCAGAGGGAAAATTGTATATATGCATGCCAAAGATTGAATTTAAAATCATAAATCTTACCATGTATTGAACTAAAATCAAAATAAAAAAGACCTAAATGTTAAAACATGGGAGGCTATATACAGGAGAATAACTACAAGTCTGATCTAGTAGTGAGAGACCCTGTACACCCTGTAAACCCTTCCCTAAAAATACAGAAAATAATAATAATAATCTGCTAGGAGATTATATATATATATATATATTTGTGTGTGTGTGTGGAACCAGAGATTGAACTCAGACCCTTGTGCTTGCCAGGGAAGCACTTATTCTACTGAGCCATCTCCCCAGCCCACAGGTAAAACTCTTAAAAACTCTTGAAGGCATAGGGTTTTTTTTTGTTTTGTTTTGTTTTTTTGGTGGAACCGGGGATTACAGCCTAGGTTGTGGTGGCTGTTGTTGTTTTTATGCAGGGTCTCACTACACAGCCTGGACTCAGTCATCTTCCTGTGTTCAAGCCTCCCAGGTCTGGGATTACAGGCATGGACTCGGTGGTGCTCAGTGTGCCTGGGGATGGGGCAAGCACAGCATGTGGTGCCAGGGATTGAACCCTGGTCCCTACACTTGCCTAAGCAGGCACTTAGTCTGCTGAGCTATCTCTCTGGCCCTTGTTTTCAGGCAAGCTGGCCTTCATCCTACTGTATAGTCCACGGTGTTCTCAAACTCAAAAGAATCCTCCTGCCTCAGTCACCCAACTGCTGAGATTATAAACCTGTGCCACCAGGAACCATTCTATTTTTGAATAGAATCTCAATGACACAAGGAATAATACTGAGAATCAACAAATAGAATTGTATAAAAATAAAAACAGTGGGCCAGGGAAATAGCTCAGTAGAATAAGTACTTGCCTGGCAAATGCAGGGTCCTAAATTCAATCTCTGGTACCATAAAAGAAAAAAAAAAAATTCTGCTTAAAATAAAATAAAATAAAAATAAAAATATTCTATATAAGCCGGGCATGGTGGCGCAGGCCTGTAATCCCAGCACTCGGGAGGCTGAGGCAGGTGGATTGTTGTGAGTTCGAGACCAGCCTAAGCTACAAAGTGAGCTTAAGGCCAGCCTGAACTGCATAGTGAGACCCTGTCTCAAAAAGACAAAAAAAAAAAAAAAAAAAATGTGTATATCAAAGGAATAAACCAACAGAGTAAACAGACAACTTACAGAATGGAAAAGAATTTTTGCCAGCTATTCCTCAGAGTACTAATATCAACTATACAATAAAGAACTCAAAGAAATTAGAACTCTTCCCAAAAAAGACCCACTCAAAAAGTTTGCAATCCTAATTTTTTTTTTTTTGTTTTTTTTTTTTTTTTTTTTTTTTTTTGGTGGTACTGGGGATTGAACGCAGGCCCTTGTACTTGCCAGGCAAGCACTTATTCTACTGAGCTACTGCAACCCTAATGAATAGATATTTCTTAAAGTAAGGTGGCCAATAAGTACATGAAAAAATGTTTGACATCACTGTCTATTAGGGAAATGTAAATTAAAATAACACTAGGATAACACTTTACTCCAGAAAGAATAACTATCATCTTTAGTCAAATAACAAAGCTGGGAGTGGTGGTACATGCCTGTAATCCCAACATGGAGAGGGTGAGGCAGGAGGATCCCCACAAATTTGAGGCCAGACTGAACTGCATAATGAGACTGACTCAAAAAAAAGATCAAATGTCAAATAACAACAAGTACAGGAACCAGAAAGATAGCTCAGAGGCATAAGCACCTACCTGACAAGTACAAGGACCCAGGTTCACTCCCTGGACTCACATCCCACG
Source organism: Ctenomys sociabilis (assembly GCA_004027165.1). Classification (NCBI taxonomy): domain Eukaryota; kingdom Metazoa; phylum Chordata; class Mammalia; order Rodentia; family Ctenomyidae; genus Ctenomys; species Ctenomys sociabilis. The sequence continues at coordinate 20,508 of PVKA01030368.1, forward strand.
CAGTCTCAGCCCTGGGCGTCCCAGCACACCATCCAGACCCTGGATCCTGGCACCCATTATGCGACCTGGAACCGGACATAGTGGCACACACCTGTCATCCCAGCACTAGGGAGCTTGCACCAAGAGGATCTCTGTAACTTCAAAACCAGCCTGGGGGCTACAAAAAATGAGCACAAGGCCAGACCTGAACTGCATAGTGAGACCCTATCTCCAAGAAAACGTGGGTGAGGGGCAGAGAAAGAACCCATCTACATTGTTGACTGGAATGTAAGCTAGTACAACTATGGAGATCAGTATGGAGATTATACAAGATAGTAAAAGCAGAAATTTCATTCAACCCAGCCACTTCCCTTCTAGAAATCCTCCCAAAAGAGTGCATGCCATCATATCACAAGTGATCCATGCACACCCATGTTTATAGTAGCAGCATTTATAATTACATCTTCTTGGAAGCAACCTACATGTTGGAGGTGGGGGGCAAGGGGACAGCAGGAAAGCAGGGGCAGGTGGGAGTCACAGGGAAGGTGGGCAGATAGGAAGGCCAGTACAAGGCAGAGGGGAAGGAAGAGGAGGAGACAAGGCTAGGAGTGGAGAGGAAAGAAAGGTTGCATCAGTATCCAGGCTGTCATCCCACTGCCAGGGCAGGAAGACTGGAGGTTGCAAGTTAGGTCAAGCAATTGGGCCTGAACCCAAAAGTCTGCACTTCGGCTAATGAGGGAAGCATGGATGCCTGATGCTGGCTCACAGACTCCAGCTTAGATAAAACAAGGGTGAAGGAAGGGCTCTCCCTGGGGTGTGCAGGTCTTGCTGGGAGAAAGACCCACAGACCACAGGGTTCCCCAAAGAGTGTCCCAGAGCTCAGCCCAAAGGAAGAGACCAAGCCCTGGGGACATAGAAGGGACAGTGGTCAACTCTCACTGTTCCCTGCAGTCTAGGGAGGCCAGATGCTTCATGGCACGAAGGTCACTATATCAGGGCATGGTGTTGCCCGCCTATAATCCCACTGAGTTCAAAGCCAGCCTGGACTGCATAATGAGACCCTACCTCAAAAAAACAAAAACTAGATCACTGGGGGCCAGGGAGATGAGATGACTCAGTGGAATAAGTGCTTCCCTGGCAAGCACAAGGGCCTGAGTTCAATCCTCAATTCCACCAAAAAAAGAAAATAAAGTTCAGCTCAGCCAGGTGTGATTGTGCATAGGGGGCTGCCAGTTAGCTCAGTTGTTTAAGTGCCTGCTCATGCAAATGCAGGATAGCTTGGTTCGATCCCCAGCTCCACCTGCCTTACCAGACTCACCCTTAAGGCACCTGAGCCAGCCAAAAAAAAAAAAAAAATTCTTCTAATACCAGCACTCTGGGAGGCTGAGGCAAGAGAATTGTAAATTCCTGCCTGGATTTTGCAATTTAGCAATTCAAGGAAACTCCGTCCCAAAATAAAAAATGGGCTCAGGATGTGGCTCACTTTGAAAGGGTCCTGGGTTCACTTCCCAGTAAGAGGGTGGGGGGAGGAGCTGGACATAATAGCTCCTGCTTATAATTCAATCCTAGCATTTGAGAGGCTGAGGCAGGAGGACTACCACAAGTCTGAGGCTATCCTGTGCTACATATCAGAACCTGTCTCAAAAACAAATAAATATAGGGCTGGCAAGATAGCTCAGCAGACTTAAGTGCCTGCTTTGGCAAGTGCAGGGACCAGGGTTCAATCCCCTGTCCTGCATGCCGTACTGGCCCCGCCCCCCAGGGTAATCCCAGCACTGGCGAGGCTGAAAACAGAAGGATCACTATGAGTCCAAGCTGCATAGTCAGACCCTGTACCAAATACATAAGTGAAAATATAAATAAATAATAATCCCTGGTACCAGAAAAAAACAAAAACAAGCTAACAAAAAAACAGAGCCAGGGAGATGGCTCAGTAGAATAAGTGTTTCCCTGGCAAGTGCAAGGGCCTGAGTTCAATCCCTGGTTCCACCAAATAAATAAATAATAAGCCTACTCAGGATCAACCTGCCCTGAAACCCAGCCTCAGTGCTAGTACATTGGCCCTCGCAGGAGGCTCCCAAGGAGGAAATCATGGGGTGACCTAGCTCTGCCAATCAGCAAGTGAGTGACCTTTGTTAAATCCTCCCTCTCCCTGAGCCTCAGCTCCTTCCCAGTGGAGCAGGAGGAAAGACTGCTTCCTCATCTCTTAGGGCAGTTATGAAGACCACCAAGGAAATGAAAGGGATTGGATTAGTACCTTAAGAATGACAATGGAGCCGGGCGTGGTGGCGCACGCCTGTAATCCCAGCACTCGGGAGGCTGAGGCAGGAGAATTGGTATGAGTTCGAGACCAGCCTGAGCTACAAAGTGAGCTTAAGGCCAGCCTGAACTGCATAGTGAGACCCTGTCTCAAAAAGACAAAAAAAAAAAAAAAAAAAAAAAAAAAAAAAAAAAAAAAAAAAAAAAAAAAAAAAAAAAAAAAAAAAAATCACATGCAAAAAAAGAGTGTAGGGCACAGGCCTGTAATCCCAGCACTCAGGAGGCTGAGGCAGGAGGATCTGTGTGAGTTTAAGGCCAGTATGGACTAACAGACTATATAGCACACATGGTTTCAGTTTCTTCCAGGCTTAGATCAAACAAGGGTGATGGAAGGGCTCTTCTGGGGGTCTGCAGGTCCTTCTGGGAGAAAGAACCACAGACCGCCAAAGCTCCCAAGACAGTGTCTCAGGCCTCAGTGCAAAGGGAAAAGACCAAGCACTGGTGGCAGAGAGGAAATGAAAGGAAATGGTTTAGGCTGGGGAGATAGCTCAGTAGAATAAGTACTGGCCTGGCAAGCACAAGGGCCTGTGTTCAATCCCCAGTTCTGGCAGGGGGTGAGGGGAGAGATAGCTCAGTGGAGTAAGTGCTTCCCTAGCAAGTACAAGGACCTGAGTTCAATCCCTGGTTCCAGTAAAAAAAAAAAAAGAAAGAAAGAAAGAAAGAAAATAAAAGAAAGGAAATGGTTTAGTTGCCTTAGTTTAGTTTACCTTCCTTCCATAGGACAGACCCTATTTTTTTTTTTTTTTTTAGAGACAGGATCTCACTGTGTAGTCCATGCTGGCCTTGATCACTCGAAGTGATTGATCCTCCTGCTTCAGCCTCCCAAGTGCTGGGATTACAAGGTATTGCACTACCATACCAGGGCAAGATTCTGTTCCAAAAAGCAAACAAAACAACTGGAAGATCTGGGGAGATAGTTCAGCAGGTCTAAGCACCTGCCTGGCAAGAGCAAGGTCCTCAGTTCAATCCCTGGTACTGCCAGCAGGAAACCAGGTGTGGTGGTATATGCCTATAATCCCAGTGCTGGGGAGACTGATACAGGAGGATCACTTTGAGTACAAATTGTACAATGAGACCCTGTGCCAAAAGAATAAAAATTTTTTTTTTTTTTTTTGTCTTTTTGAGACAGGGTCTCACTATGCAGTTCAGACTGGCCTTAAGCTCACTTTGTAGCTCAGGCTGGTCTCGAACTCACAACAATCCTCCTGCCTCAGCCTCCCGAGTGCTGGGATTATAGGCCTGCGCCACCACGCCCGGCTAGAATAAAAATTAAGAAGAAAAAAAACAAAGTTTTTCTTTTTTTTTTGCAGAACCAGGGATTGAACTCAGTCCCTTCTGCTTGCCAGGCAAGTGCTTATTCTACTGAGCCATCTCCCCGGCCCCACAAGTTTTTCCCAATTCTAATGTTCCCTGTTCATCTAGAATAGCTCTCTGCCACCTTTCTTTCTCTCTCTCTCTCTCTCTCCTCTCTCTCTCTCTCTCTCTCTCTCTCTATCTCTCTCTCTCTCTTCTTCCTTTCTCCATTTTCAAATAAGTTGACTGTGGGCCAGCCAAATAGCCAACAGATTAAAGTGCCTGCAAGCAGGCACAGGGGCCAGGGGCTCAAACCATGTGCCTGTTCTGCCCACTGAGATGGCAATTGGCAATTGAGACTGGGAGCGGTGGCGTGCCCCTGTAATCCCAGCACTTGGGAGACTGTAGACAGGCTGATCACTATGAGTAGGATCTAGTAGTGAGACCCTGAACACCCTATAGACCCTTCCCCTAAACTACAAAAAATAAAAATAAAATAAATTGACTGCTTTTATAAAAAAACAATATGTGCTTGCCTAACATGCATGAAGATGAAGCCTTGGTTTTGATCCTCAGGCCCTAAAAATATAATTCAGGTTGACTGTACTCTGCTTAGACTTATGGGACTTAGGATTTGGGCTTTGAGAAGTACCTGGACATTCCGACCAAGATAGCCAATGTACACATTGGGAGAAACACACGAGCTTCTGCCCTTCCTACCCTCCTGGGCCTTGGCCTAAACCCCCAATTCAAGCCCTAAGGCCAGTTGCTATTCTCCAAACCCACTTGCCTCCATAACCAACCCCCACTAAGGTCCTCACCAGCCCGGCTCCATTTCTCTCTCTAGTCCAGGGCCCTCAGCCCTTAACCTCTGACACCGCTTTCTCCTCACCATCCTGCCTCCTGTTGCCTCCATTAACAAAGGGACTGACTCAAATGCACAGCTGGGAAGCAGGCAGGGTGTGCAGCTTCAGAGACTCCGATCCAGTGCTAGGCTGTTCTGGCCCAGGAGTTGGTGCAGGAGCAGCATTCAAATGAAGCACAGAGCCTCACTACAAAGATTCCTGCTGAAATGGGGCAGACAAAGGTGGGAGAAATGGGAAAGGTGCCATGTTAGGGGTCAGATGGTTACCTCACCTCTGTTCTTTGGAATGGAAAGGCCTAGGCAGAAATTGAGGAAGAACTCATACACTTACTCATCCATGTACTGGAAGCCTAACCATGCCAGGCACTGGAACTATATGGAGCTGAGTAAGACATGGCCCTGCCTTTAAAATGCTGCAACCTTAAGCCAGGGTAGGAGTGCACCCTGTAATCCCAGCACTCAGCAGGCTGAACAGGAGAACTACTGTGAGGTCCTCGGTTTTTAAAAAATGCCTACAGCCTTTTAGGAACAGGGGAAATACACTATATCTCCAGCACCCTTGGAGGCTGAGGTAGAGTAGAAGCACTGCAAGTTTAGGGCAGGCTGGCTATTAAGTGATTTTAGTAAGATTCTCAAAAAGGCCTGAAGGGGAAGAAAAAAAAAAAAAAAAAAAAACCTCTGGCAAATCCAAAAAGGCTTGAGGATGTAGCAGGGAGTGTGGTGAAGGCTACAAGAAGCAGGAAGGCAGGGGGCATTGAAGAACCTGGCTCCCATCGTCCGCAGACCCTAGCCAGCCTCTTGGGCTGCTCTCATCCCTCATCAGGGCTGTATCCAAGTGCGACATGGACCTTCACGGTCCTGTACTGTCTTTTAACTTCCCTGTTTGTGCTTCCTCCCAACACTTCTACCTTCAGCTGCCCCCTGCTGTTCTCAGCTTCTCTCACCTGGCCTCTCAGGGCATGCTTCGTCACCTCCTGGTTTTGCCCAGCTGCTAGGACGTCCTTGTAGCAGCAAAAGAACAGCACCCACACCTTCTTTTTCCTTGACCAGCAGATGGAATGTGGCGCCCCTGCTGGCATTTCTGGGAAGCGTAACCAGCTGCGGCCAACGCCACCAGTAGAGACCGCACGCAGCTGAGGCCACCTTAGGCCCGGAGGAAGCGAGAGTGAGTGAGGCAAGAAAAAGTTGGGGAGAAACCTAAAGTAGGAGGAGGAAAGAGCGCGTCCTCGGGGGAGTTGAGGGCTGGCTTTCCCTTTTTAAGAGGGGGAAAGGAGACTGAGCTAGAGTGGAAGCTTTTCTGGGAGGCTTAGAGGCAAAGAAAGAAGAGCTTGGGGGCTGGGGAGATGGCTCAATGGAATAAGTGCTTCCCTGGCAAGGACAAGGACCTGAGTTCAAGCCCTGGTTCCACCAAAGAAAAAAAATCAAATAGCAGAATACACATTTTTAGCCGGGCGTGGTGGAGGCTGCACAGTGAGACCCTGTCTCAAAAAGACAAAATAAAATAAAATAAAATAAAATAAATAAAATAAAATAAAATAAAACCAAATGACGCTCGGAGTCCCCAGCAGTTGTAGCACTCTCCCACCATTCCACGGTAGTTCCAGTACAAATTCTTTGGCTCCCTTCTCCCAGCTTCTCTAGGGCCTTGGGGGTAAAGAGGTTAACAGGGCTGGCAAGGGACCCAGGAAATATAATTATAGGGTTTAGAATATGATGTGGGAGAGGACAGTAATTATACAGTGAGTCTTTGCGGCTCTGCAGGGTTTGTGGGCAGGAGGCCTGGGAAGGGTCTGTTTCACCAACATTCACAATCCCCCGAACAGCTCCCCAGGCCCGAAAAATACATGGGGGTCTCGAGGGAGGCTTCTGCCCCAGCCTCGTAGTCCGCTCCTCCCTCCTTCCCTCTGTCCTGAGAAAGCCCTGCAGTGCCAAGAATGAATCCACTGACCCTAAAAACAAGGTCTTTGGGAGCAAAAAGGGAGAGGAGATAGGATTAGGCATCCTCCCTGGAGAGAACAGAAAATAGCTATTCCTGCAGTGCTTCCCCGATTCAGGCAGCAGCGCCTCTGCGAGTGGCCCTGGCGTGGGCTTCCCCAGAGAGTAACAGACCCTCCACCCGAGAACAAGCCAGTAACCGCTTCCTCCCTCCCAGCAGGTCCTGAACTTCATCGCCTCCCCCTGGAGCCCCGCCTGCTCTCCCGCGGCTCACAACCTTCAAACCTAAAAGCCTCCCTTAGGCCCCGACCCACATTTGCTAAGATCCAGTCAGGACCTTGAAGGAGGCAGGCCGGAAGGTTGCCTGGGCAACGCTGGGGGGGCACCCGGCGTAAGAGACAGTTGCCTGGGAGACCAGGACGGTGGGCGGAACCCAAGCCACCACGTGCACCGGGATGAGTAAAGACCTTAAGGTCAAACCCTCTTAGACT
>PVKA01030369.1:0-27377 GCA_004027165.1 Ctenomys sociabilis
TGTAGAAAGAAAAAATCATGATGTGTGTGTATAGACAGTACAGTTGGGATAGATAACGCTGTGCTTCTACATAATTCTATGATAGGCAAGATCTGCACTAATGGTGGTTGGACAGGATATTATGTCGGCTTTTAGTGCTATGGTCATCCACTAGGTAAATAATTATTGAATTTTTGATATAATTCAGCTATTAAAAAAACCTGTAAATATAACATCATGTATGCACCTTGTACAGTACCAAAACGTTATGAAAACAGTTTTCAATGTATTAATTCATCGACTCTGTATGGTTAAGGTGTTTTGAAACTGTCTGATTGACATTTGTATTTTAATAAAATAAAAATAAATGGAAAAAAAATTAAAAATAAAAAAAATTAAAAAAAAACAAATATCTGTTTTCAGTTACTTTGCACAGAAGTGGAATGACTGTACCCTACATTAATTCTACGTTTTAGTTTTTTGAGGAGCCACCATACTGCACAGAAATTGCACCATCTTACACTCCCATTAGTATTGCGCAGACATTTTAATTTCTCCATATTATTGCCAACATTTATTTTCTTATTTTTATTAATAGCCACATTAGTGGGCATAAAGTGATAACACTTTATGGTTTTGATTTGCATTATGTGAATGACTTGCTGTTTAAAAACATTAATTCCTATCTATATGTCTTCTTTGGAGAAATGTCTACTCAAATCTTTCACCCACTTTTTGATTAATTTGTTTTGCTATTATTGAAGGATAAAAATAATTTTTATATTCTGAATGTTAATCTCTTACCATGTGTACTTTTGGCAAATGTTCACACCATTCCACAACTGAATTTTCACTGCTGAAAGTCTGCTCACAGTATTCAAAAGTTTTAAATAGAAATCCAAGTGCCCTAGTTTTATCCTTTGGCTCCTTGTGTTTTGATGCCGTATCTAAGAAATCTTTGTCAATTTCAATACCAGGAAAATTTCCCTGCTTTCTCCTGTATTTCATTTTTGTCATATTTACATGTAGATTTTCTTTTCTGATGTATTTAGAACAGGGTCTGCAGGGGCTCACTACACAGATCAGACTCACCGTGATCCTCTTGTTCTCAGCCCCAGGTGCTGGCATTGCAGGCACACGCCACCACGCCTAGTCTCAGTTGCCATCTCAGCATGCCCTGGGGGTGGGGCCAGCACTTACATGTAGATTTTGATACATTTTGAATGATTTTTTGTATATGGAATAAGGTAAATGCTCTACTTAAACTGACTTGTACACTATTGTTGGTCACAACATCTGTCATATAAATAAGGATTTTTCCCACCATTGTTTGTTAAAACTGTTCTTTCCCCCATTGTACTGATGTTATACAGTTTTTGTTTTTCTAATGAGTCTGTGCCAATAATCATTTATGGTTTTTTCTTTTCCCTAAGTAATGACACTGAACAGTTTTAAATGTTACAGTTGGCTTTTCAAATGTCTTTCTTTATGAATGTCCTGTTCACATATTTTGTTCATTATTTTATTTGGTTTATTTGTACTTTATTCTTGGGTTGTACAACCAGTATATATAGTCTCAATGCAAATCCGTTTTGGATATAAATATTGTAGCACTTTCTTCTTTGTGAAAATTGCTTATTCATTTTTCCCCTTTAAAACTGTAATTTACTGTGTCAATATTTCAGATTATCTGACCTCGAAGCAACAGTTCACACTGCTTACAAACTAGGCCACCTCAGCAATTCATAGTGCCGAGATGGGGCTGCACACTGTACAGGACCTAAAATTGGAGAAGGATTTCTTTCTGGCTAGCTCAGGCTGCCCTAAGGGTGGGTCTGGAGCAGCAGGTGGAGCTGGGGATCAAACCACAGTCACCTGTACTTGACTGAGTTTGCATATGCAGGAGCTTTTAACAACTGAGCTAACCTACAAGCCCCTTTCATTTTCTGAATAATATTTTTTATTGGATACTTTTAACTCTGATTACACTCATATTTCCTATTTTTTCTTCTTCTTTGACTAGGGATTATTTGAGTCTCTTTCATAACAGTCTGCATATAGTACACAGGTATGAAGATTTATATTGTTTGCTACAAGAAAGTGTATAATTTTGTTTTATGATGACGTCTATGATTTTTGATGATTGAATTTTTCTGTATGGTAAAGGATATAAGTGGAAGTTCATTTTTTCCTACATGGATGACTAGGTTTCCCTGAACTCTAAATGTAAAAGACTTGCCTTTTTTTAACTCTTTAGTTAAAATTAATTGATTATAGAGGTGTGTGGGACCTTCTACTCTCTCAAACATTTTCTTCATTCTTACAGATGGAGCCCATTCTTGATTATTGCTACCTTGGATACTGTTAAGTTTTGAAGTTAGGCAGCAGTTCTTCTAAGACTACTTGGTTCTTCTAACTCGGTGATGGTAAAACTTTTACAGACAAGTACCCAAACTGCAACCTGACCTATCTATTTATCACAAAGTGCCAGCATTGCAATTAAATGTTATTAGGCTGAGGTTTTAGTTTAGAAAAAGTAACTCATACATTAACATTTTTTGTTTTAAAAGAAAACTAAACAGTGCTTATATCAAAGATTCACCACACTGTTCTTTGAAGAGACATAGAAGTATGTCATTGCTACCAAAATCTTTTCTAGATTTTGGCTGGGGTTTCATTGAGCTATAGATCATTTGAAGAAAATCTGTTTCTTAATGGTATTAACTTGCAAACTTTAATCACAATATATCCCCATATTGTAACTAAGGTTTTCATTTCCTAGGCAATGTGCTTTCATTCTATGGTGTTTCATGTATACATTAAATTTGTCCTTAAGGGTTTCATGTTTGTGTTAATATAGTCAATATTTATTTTTTATTTATTTAATTTTTTTGCCAAACCAGGGATTGAGTTCAGGTCCTTGCGCTTGCCAGGGAAGCGTGTATTCCACTGAGCCATCTCCCTGGCCCTATAGCTAATATTTTAAACAGTAATCTTCTATTGTTAATTATAAGTACATGAAAATATAGCTGAATTTGTGTATTGTCCTTTGTACAGAGCAAGCACTGGAGACAAGGCACCCAGGTCTTGTTACTCATCTTACACTATACCTGTTAAAAGTTTTTGAAGTTTGTTAGAATCATTCTCATATTTCAAAACTGACTTGTAGACTATTAGTGCTCACAACATCTGTCCATCTTGTACTTTCAGGCTCGTATGCTTGGATTGTACTTGCTTTGAACTGCTTCATTGAAATGTGGGCTTCTTCATGTGATTCACTTTGACAAATTAATTGAACAAGGAAGGGAAGGGTACATTTCCAGGCAGAAGCTTTAGGATCCTCAGCACAATCCAACACATACTTTTCCTTTCCGTGGTTTTGGTCAAAGTATGTGTTGTGATCCAACACACATCTGCTAGCCCCTGAGCAGGGCTCCCCTGTGTTGCCCAAGACTCTAAGCTGATTCTAATTAGCCAGCTACCCTAGGGATGACTTTTCCCCTTTGGTCAGATTCTCGTCAAAGAGGAGCCTTAGGCACCAGCTGATGTTCAGTTTGTTCTGGCAGTGCTCTTGCAGAATGGATGGTAGGGGCAGACAAATGGCCTGGACTTTGCAGTAAATGACCTTGAGTGGAGGGTCTTTGTTTAGAGACTGTTCTCAGAGTTAGAGATTCTTTTCCCTTTCCTTATATCTGTATTCAGCATGAGTCTGTTACTGGTTTCTTTAATAAAGAGAGTTTAAGGTATTCCTGTTAAAGTAAGCTGTGTTCAGATTCATGAAAATTGTATCTAACTGACACGGCCTGGTCTCCAGGGCAACCCAAGGCTTTAGGCCCCATTATCATAATGATTCAGTAAACCCCGAGCTAGGGTTGGAATTCTTCAAGCCAGGCTATATCAGACTGCAAAGTGGCACATAGTATAGGCCTCTGGAGGTATCTGAGTGAGTCTCCCAGGGATCACTAACCTTCTATTTCTTACAAGATGGTGCATCTTCTAGTTATGCACACATAGTTGTATGTACAAAGTTATACTGATATATAGTGTGGTTGAGTAATGAACTATGTTATCATTTAAAATTTAAGGTTGTTAATAAAGTAGCATAATCTAGTATTTCTTTGCTAATACACCAATCCTGTGTTTTGGTCAATATAACTTTAACTGATTCTCTTTTTGTTTGTTTGTTTTTGGAGGTTTTTGTTTGTTTTTAATGTATTTGGTTGTTGTAGGTCTCACTATGCAGCTTGGACTCATGGTGATCCTCCTGGTTTTGGCCTCCTCAAAGCTGAGATTACAGGCATGTGCCACTATGCCCAGACTCTAGCCAGCTCAGCCCACCCTGGCCCAGCATGTGGTGCCAGGACTGAGCCGTGGTCTCTCACTTGCCTAAGCTTGTCTAAGCAGGCGCTTTAGTCCCCTGAGCTATCTCACTGGCCCACTTCACTGATTCTTAGAAGCTTCAGATTTTGAAAGTGTGTTATTATGCTACTTCTATTGGCAGTAAGTCGGCCGATAGAATGTGTATTATGCATGTGTGTGTAGTGTCAGACCTCAAAGATATGTGTGGATGTAGTAGCAGCATCGAAATAAAGTCAAAGCCATGGGAGGGCAATTCACAGAACTATTTCGGTTTTTCACTAAACATAAAAGTTATGAAAAAATAACAAAAAGTTATGTTTCCATTGTATTTTACTTTATTAAGTGTATAATAGCATTATATCCAAAAATAAGGATATATCTTAAAACTACCTTATGGCTAAAAACTTTCAATGACCATCTGAACTGTTGAGAAATGGTATCAATACATATGTTCAACATAAGGTTATCATAAATCTTCAATTATTTTTAAATATGGGTCATCTACAAGAAGTAATAAAGTGAAATGTAGTCTATGATATGTACTTACATACTACTATACCATATTTATATTACTACAAATTATTTTATTGTATATATAGCTAAACAACAATAAAAACCCAATACAAACCAGAAGGGGTTAAAATGTAGTACATCCTAAAAAGTTTTGTATGAATTATTATTTCAAAAAGAGATACTGCCCACTTGGGTATCCCAGATGAGCAGATTTTTACTTTAAAGTGCTAAACCTCTATCAGGATGACCCTAGGCATCCCAAAGGTTAATAATCAGAAGCCCATATTCAGAGGGTCAGATAGCTGTCATTAGGATAAGATACTGTAAGTCATCTAAGAAAAAAATTAACTTGAAAACTGAGATAATAAAAAGTTGACCCAAATGGGAGGATAGAAACTTCATACCCAGAAGCAAAACCCTAAGGAAAAAGTAATTTAGGGTTAAGTGCTTATTTCTACTCATTTTTAATATAGTTGGTTCTTTTCATTTTAAGTACAATATATCAAATAAGTATGACATCATACAATTGAAAGACTTACTTAACTGCTTATTATTCAACCCCATTGGAGGACTTAAGAGAAAAATCTATAGCTTTGTCAATCAAAATGAATAGAGGCCAAATTTCCTGATTATTACACCAACTGATAGCTACTTCAACTACCTACTTTCAGATTAGGTACTTCCACTTTTTAGCTTTGTTAATTTACTGATCTGAGAGTCAGTTTCTTTATCGTCTAAATGAGGATGCTATTAGCACTCACCTTGCAGTGTCATTCCATATATTCAATAGAATAGTTCATCTAAAGTGCTTAGAGTACTGGCTGGTACATAGTTATAGGTTTATTTAAAAAAAATTAGACATCAATGTTGTTATTTAGATCTGGGTATTTTGTCTCTTATTACATAAATTAGGAATGTAGCATTTTCTTAAAATAAATTTATCCTTTATACCTATTTTATAAATTATTAGCATATTTTAACATACAGTGCAACTCTCTAGAAAGTGGCTTCTGTAACAAATACCTGGTTGATTTATATATAGCAATATTTTATGATCATGAAGAAAATGGTTTTAGACTAAGTGCCCAGAAGTCTATTTGCTTACTCTATGTTTTATAGCTTGTTTTCTATGAGCACACAGGTTTGAGGCTATTCTTGGGCAGACTTTGTTGTAGGTTCTCTTTTCTTTTTCAATTCCTAGATCTCCCAATCTTGATAAAAGAATTAAAGTAGCTGATAAAGTACTTGGGAGCTTAGCACTTTATCTACAGCAAAGAACTGAAGAAATATTTTCTCAGAAACACACCACTATGAACAGACACTGCATAACTGATACATTTTTCAAGAGAATGTTAAGGAAAGAGAACTGAATTTGGACTCTAAGTAAAGTAGATTTTAATCTAGGGAGTGCTAAAAGGTAGTTTAGCAAACATTGACCTATTGTGCATCAATTAATAGATTGACCCCTTTCTCTAATCCAAGCCATATAAAGCCTTCTATGCCTTATTGTTTTTAGCATCTTTAAACATTAGATATGATATTCAGACTCCAAATGAGGTAGTAAGATCAAAATGATAGTTTAACAAAGATTTATAAAAGTCTAACACATGCCACACACCGAGTGCTGGAGGTGAATCATTGCCCTGCCCTTGACAAACGCGTACACCAAAGATAGGAGTCCAACAGGTGTGTAGACGGCACTCGGCACTCAGACATGCTGATGAGGTAAGTGCTCCAATACGGTGTGGCCCACGCCTAGAGGCCCGGCAGGGCTGAGGACCTTGCATGGCTCTGTCAGAGGCAGTCAGGGCCTCCCGGGCAAAGCGAGGCCTGAGCTCAACCCTCAGGATCACTGCATGCTCAGGAGGGGAGGAAAGGAAGAGCACGGCACGTAAATCCTGTCTGCTAGACCCACACCAACTGCTGGAGAGCAAGATGCAGAGCACCAAGGAAGTGCGTGGGAGCCTGTGTACCACAGGAGGCACCGGAAGCGGACGCAGAAGCATGAAGGCACAGAAGAGGTACAGTGGACACAATTAGCTGGGCTCTGGAAACGTGCAGGACTGATGCTAGTAGCTTTTGCCTGTGAAGTGGAACTGTGAGATTAGTTCCGGCTTGGGATTTGAAAGGCACGTGCCACTCTACACCAAAAGTGCCATTATTCAATGACCTGCCCTAGGGCTTTTGGACATACAGTGTATAATTTAAGGTCTATAAAAACAAAGGGAAGAATGGATTTTTCATGAAGAGGAAAAGTTAGAAAGTTTCTGAAAAATGAGAAATAAACTTCTGTTGTAAGGCCAAAGAGATTCTTGTGTCAATTAGTACTGTTAAGTAAACTAGTCTATTCTGCTAAAATACCTTAGTAAAGATTAATTGTTTGTCAGAAAGGTAAAGAAGGAGAAGAAGTTAGTTTCTGGATAAATGGCTGCTGAGATGGATTAATGAAGTAGAGAAAATCCAAATATAAAAATAACTAAATTAAAAGGATAAAAGTGGAAACATGATGTGTAGACTTTGACGTGTATGTGTGTGTGTTATCTGAAGAATATTTTCAGTCAATACTTAGGTACATGAGTCAAAAGTGCAGTAGATTCTTAGGGCTAAAACAAAAAACTAGCAATCTGGATAGTCTTACAGTTAAAATTATTAGAACAAATGAAATCATCCGAAGAAGTTGTGAAACAATTACTGAATTTAAACTAAGCAAGTAACCCAAAGCTCGTAAGTCAGCTTCATCATCAGAATTATCCATTTTGGCTAAAAATAATTTGAATATAAAAACAACTTTCAGTGGAAATTGACATCTTTATAATTTATAGTTAATTTTTTATTTCCTTATCTTAAATGAAAGATAAAAGTGAGACATGATGGGTCTTATTTTCTACATTTTTTCTTAGATTTGGCATGTTTTATTTGCTTACACAGTAGATATTCCATGAGTGTGTGATTCTGATATTCTTTCACCTCTTTACAGATCTGCTATTCTGACTTCACTAATAATTCCATCTATTCAATAAAAGAAGTATGTAGTTTGGGTAGAATTTTTTTTTTTGGAAGCAGTGTTCATTTGTACAGATCATCACTAGAAAGGTAAACATAAAGATTATTCATTACTGTGATTAGTTGCCTTGAGCACATCAAGTTTGATAGTTACTTCAGAGAACCCTACCATGTTCTTTTATGCTGTTATTTTTATCACCTTTCCCTTCTCTCTTATGAGCTCAGAGAGAGAAAAGGCCTTGTCTGACTAGTTCTTTATTACACATGTGTTTTCAGCACATGGTAGCTAGTCACTAATTGTCTGCTAGATCCATGGGATGCATATAACAGATAATATATATATGGGCAGTGAACCCTCAACAAAATAATCATTTGGTCTTCTGTGTTAGTATGAAAGTATTATCGTTGCTTTTTCATTCACATGCTCAATGGATCCTTTCAAAAATTCTGTATATTACACCTTTAAATATATCCTGAATCAGACCATCTCCCACACTGCACAACCCTGGTCACTGCCCCCACTGCCTTGTCTTGGACTCCTGGAATCTTTCCTTGCTCTTCTTTCTGCTTCTCTCCAGGCTGAGCAGCCCCCTACTGTGGTTGGGCTGTGCTTCTAGTGTTGGAGATGTGACCCTGATGTGGTGCAGCTGGAGATGGAGCTGGTTAAACATTTAGCAGGTGGGCTTCGTGGGAGGTGCTTAGGGCACTTCAGAAAGGACTAAGCTAGTTCTCCTGAAGCCCCAGTTAGCTTTCGTGGGTGTCAGTTGCAGAATCCTCAGGACTCTTGAATAAGATTCACTGACTTTCTCTTTGGCAGTGTAATCACTTCCTCCCATGCGCGCTTCCACCACAGGATGCACCCTCTCTGTGCCTCACCAGATCCCCTAACACTGTCTCCATGGTGCAGCCTGCTGCCGTGGGCCCCAACGCTGTAGCCTAAGCAAAGCAATCAGCCTTCATTACCATACTTCATTGCAATAGAACTCTTTGTGAGTAATTACTCTAATTTCCAGGAAAATGTTATGAGGACATTCTCACAATTTTCAATATTAATGGATAAAAAGATTATTTCGTAGCCAAGATAAGTAAATTAAATGAAGTCAACAAATAGGCAACAACAGTGTTAAAATAATAAGTTACAAACTTGACCTCATCAGAAGGTAAGAATTCAAAGTAGCTTATACCTAAGTGCAAAAAATAAATTGTTATACACAGAAATGATTGTGTCTCCTAAGACATGCCAGTTTAATCAGAAACGCAAATGTAACAAGACACAACATGCTGAAACTATTCCCTAAATATCTACCAGAGTTTAACCAGCTGCTAAGCATATGATCCAGTATAGGAATGTATTTACTGTACTAGTGGCTAAATCATAAATAACATAGCCAATTTTACATGGCACAGTGGAGGTTTGTATGTTACTCACTTTTCTGCTGAAGTGTAGAAGGCTGCTGGTCCCATTGCTTCTGGGTTAAAAAGTGTCAGAGGACAGCCAGAACCCCAAGAGTGGCTGTTGTTAAGCCTGCTGAAAGAACCCAGTAGAGCTCCGTGCTAAAAACTAGTTGAGCAGCATTTTCTGTGATTTACACCCATTCAGCTTTTCATTGAGTAACCAAGAATCCCATAACAAACACAAGCATCAGACAATACCTGCAAGTAATTACACTAAGAATGCAGATCTGCGCCTGTAATGTGAAGCCTAAATTTTGTAAGACAATATACCCCACACAGTATTTGGTTTGCTTTCTTGTGTAAAATAAAGGTAGGGAAATAAAACTACTGGTAAGTAAGCCACTATCTTTTCACAGTATTTTCCAGTTTTGTTTGTTTGAAATTAAATAATAAACTTCACAAGAAATAATATTGATAGATTTTTAAAAATTATCCGCATATATACTTGAACACTCAAAGCATACCTAGAAGACTACTTTTATACCCATTTTAAATGAGAAGTTTACCTTTCAGAAAAGTTAACTTGTTATGCTATGAATAAGTGAGAAAAGATAGTTGGCCTTCATGCCCCCATTTCTTTCTAGCATCTGTACACCTTACCTGGAGATCTTATTGCCACCCAGCTACACACAAAAGTCACACAGACACACACACACAAAGCTACAGCCCATCTCACCTAGTCCCAAGGACCTGTGGCACCCTAATTTATCAAAGGAACTAACTCACTTCCCTACACAGAAAGGGCTGGTTTGAGAAGAGTAGTCCCATCCCTAAGTGGAAGATCCCTGGGAAAGTTTAATTGTCAGTGACCTTTACCAAAGAAGGAATCCTCAAGCCAAAAAGCCCAGCTTGAGAAACCACCTTGCCAAGCACACCCCCTGACACTCCCTTGACCTGGAGCCATCCGTTCTACAAGCAGCCCGCTCTCTTTTAATATTGGCCCTGGGAGCTACCTGACACTCACATTCTTGGGGCAAAGAGACTGGTAGCAGCCAGGCGGGAAAAAAAGTGTGCAGAGGGATTAAAAAGTGCCCTGCTCATGGCTTGAAAGTTTGTAAAGAAAGTACTGAACACAGACTTCCCAGAGTATCAAAAGGAAAATTTATGCATTGCCTTTGAGTTCAACTTCTCCATTAAAGCTTTTTCCCTATAATCTAGGGAGTTCTTATCTTGGTGACTTATGATGTTATGGAGGGGCTCATGCATGGAAAATGTCAATAGAAATAGTAACTCTGGAAAGGAAGGGCCTCCTAATTAGTCCCCATTTAGATTTTATGATGGCTTTGAGATCTGCTCATCCTGACAGTGCGCACTGTGGTTACATATTGTTCTAGCCTGAGGGAACCATAGGAAAATCCAGATTTATTGTACCTATCATACCAGCATATTTCATTTGCCATTATGAGCAGCCATCTCGCAATGATGCAGGAGTATTTATTACAGATTAAATTGTAGGACCTGGATGGTTTAGTGAGGTTCTTGAGGTATCATTTATGTCATTAACTGGCTCATTATCAGATCTGCAAATCTCCATTCTTTCCTGAGCCTTGTGTTTGAGCAGGGAGGTTTCCAGGCTGGAGCAGTTTCCAGGCTGTATTTTGTGGTAGCGGGCACGAAGTTTAACGTAGACAAAGCAAATTGCCTGCATCACCCTGTGTTGTTGTTTTACCTGATTTCCTGGGAGGTCGTGGCAAATCCCTCTTTAGTGCTCCTTGCTAGGGAGGTCAGAGCAGAAAGGGTCTCTCTATCGTCCGGCAGCTCAATCCTGACCAGGTGCTTGCCTGCATGAAGTCTGAGGGCGGGGGCGACTTCGGAGTCGCTCGATGCAGGGATTTATTTTCAGAGGCGGCTAACACTAATTAGGTTAGGAGTGCCTGGATGCCTTCTGAGGATGCAGCCTCCAGTTTTTCTTTTCTGATAAATAACCCCACGTTTGATAACAGGAAGGTTGAAGACGAGAGTGCGTGAAATTTAATTGTGGTTATTTAAGAAGTTAGCTGCTCTTCTGTGCTGATTATCTGCGGCGAGAGGGTTGAGTTTTCATGTCTTGGTGCCGCTGGGACTGCCTTTTAATTCTACCTAAGAAGCTCAGCGAAGAGGATTCACTGATGGCTGATTATGATTTTTTTTAAGATAGCAGAATCTTTTTGCCTAAAACAGGCTGGTGAGCCTTTTCAGGAAGGAATACTCAAACCACAGTGTTTACCCCTAACTCTCTGCTCCGGTTTAGTTCTTCTATTTGCATTTATTGTTTGATTCAGAGTGGGGGGTTCTTTGTTGGTATTTGCCCTATTTACTCTTCTATATTGCTTTTTCATAAAGCCCAGGGAATGGCATTTAAGTTGCTGTGTTCTTTGGTATTATAGTACTCTCTGTACAGGCACAGAAGTACCTATAGAAATGCTGAACTCAAATTCATAGATTATCTGGGGAAGAAATGCCTTGCGATTTAATTGTGAGTGTAATTAATTCGCTGCATAGACAATAGTTGCTGGGAAGGGCGCATTTTGACAAAGGAAAATCACAGGTAGAAGCTATTATGTATTCATTTAAAAGGATATGATATTATGTTATACAGCTGCACCTGAGACAACAGAATTGGCTGCCTATACATCTTTATTTTATATTTATTTTATAAAGATTCGTCATTCACATTCGCTTTTGAATCTACAGAGCTACATAAAACAATGTCACCGTTGACTAACAACTCGCAGAAAATATACAAACTGCTTCACTGCTGCAACTGTCCCTCTAGACGGAGGAGAAAACGTGGGCGTCGTGGTTGAACTAAATGGGCACCGGTGACTGCGTGGCCAGTGTTTCTGGCCGTGCTCTGATTTTTCCTCACTCATTATTATTACCGGAGACTTGAGCAAGATGCTGAGCAGCTATTTCTTTTAATCAGTTATTTCAGAGCGGGGTCTGCAGAAAGCTTCTCATTTTTACTTGTTGCTTGAAAGTTAGAGTTAATGAAGCAGTGTAGAAAGGTCAGGAGGAGTCATTCTTACTTTTGGCCACTAAGCAGGATAATTTAGAGGCTTGATAATGATGCTATCGCCTCTGTGTTGTTCTAGTTCAGAAGTGATCTCATCACTTTCACTAAACAAGAATTGCTAAAGTGTTACATAATTTCCAATTTGCATTTCTTGGTACTCATTTTCTTGTCCACATATCATTTTGAAAAATAAATAGCGTATAGGACAAATGATGTGCAGTAATTTTTGCCACCCATCTGCAACATGTAAAGCACAGTTAATTTCACTCCAGATGTTTTTGTTACTGTTTTATTTTTCTCTAAAATGTAAATAAAATTTAATTATGGCTAATTTATCTCTAGTAGGAATTGCAAAATCATGTAGTTCTCCACTTAGGAAACACATTTAGGCCTCAGTTCCTGAACCCTACTTCTTCCACCTAAATTTTTGAGAAGCACCACTGGTAAGAAGAATTAAGCAGCATTTGTAAAATTTCTCCTGCTTAGATTTGTTCTGTTAGCCTATGAATTCATGCTTTTCAAGTCTACACTTTAACAATGGCTGAGTACTGAAACTAGAATAAAGAGCTAATATGTGAATTACCCTGGAAATAATATAAACATTCAGGTGTATCTTTCATTTTAATAAATGCTTAAAGACATAATTTTGCATGAAAGATAAAAAGTTGCCCATCTTTAAACATGTCTAACTTAAAAGGAAACATTCATAAACACCACTGCTTATACTGTTGTTTATATTGTGCCTTGATAAGTGTGTGAGGTGGATTATAATTATACACATGTATGTACATATGCACGCATGTGTGCAACACTGTACCTGAAGGTGGACCAATTACAACAGAACTTAGCACTAAATGAGCCGTCGCTTGGACTCACTGTACACTGTAGGCACTCGAATAAATAAAATCTGTGCTGCTAAAAATAGACTCCTTGAAATAAGAGCTTCTTATTTGAAGTTTCTTTGTAATGCTCCTCTCACCAACCTCAGTGCCTGCTCTTTGCATTGTAGTCTTAATATTGAGCTTGCTCATTAATCTACGTCCTCTTTTAGGTTAGCCTAGGCTGTGCTTGTAGCTGTAGTACTCACTGGGTTGCCGTAGGAACAAGAGATCTGAGTAAATATGCTTATGGAGAAGAAATGACTACTAATTAAATGTGAATAGCATTTATAAATTGCCTAGTTCTCACAAAATGCAGAACATAATATGCTTTGATGTACTTCATTAGTAAAAGGCATCTATATTTTTAAAATACATGCTAGTAAAGAAAACCAAATTTAATACAAAAAAATTATCTTTATATGGTTTCATTTTTCTGCCAACTATAAATCCTGTAATTTAATGCAGATAGCCTTTTACTGCATTTACGTGGCAGAATAAGACATTTGGTCAGCCTGTGAAAGTGCTGAAAACCTTTACTATTCCCTTACCAATGTGTAATTCCTTTTTTATTGTTTGGAGTATAGCGTTTCTATTAAATTTTAGACAAAAAGAAACTGGCTTATAACATCCACCCTGAATAGGTATGTAATATTTTCACATCACACGGAGGAACACTGTGGTCTTTCCTGCCTATTGCCTGTAAAATCAGGACTTTGGTCTGAAACTACAAAGGCAGCTTTCAGTCATGGGGCAGCTTTAGTTTTGCTTTGTTTAATGCTGAACGGTACCTCTCACCCTGATGAAGACATTAAGTCCACAGCTTCATTATCACTTTTCCCGTCACATTAATGACCTCATCATGGCTCCCCTTAAGATTCTGAAGTTCAAGAGTACAGTCATCTGTTTGAACATTTTTTGCCAGATTTGGGAAGCTAAGTGTTTGAGATTGATTTATTTCCAAACAATTGATAAAGAACTGGTCCACAAGCGCTCCAGCATAAGATGATTATTGCAAGCCCTATCTACAATTCCAAGACAGGCAAGCTGTTAAATTAAATGGGCCATGGACATAGGTATCTGAACTTCTAGGTTCACTTAGAGAACGATTGCAGTTTGATTAGTGTTTCCTAAAGATATCTCTTCTCTGGAAGAAGCTCCAAATCATTGGCTTGCCGAGTATCAAAGAAAAATGGGGTTCAAGATATTCTTTAACACACTGAATGATCTATTTTATACTTCTTTGTTTTAATAATGTATGTATGATAATTTATATTTTAATAATATATATGGAGAGAGACAGAGAGACAGAGACAGAGACAGAGAGACAGAGACAGAGACAGAGACAGAGACAGAGAAAATGCTTGGGCTCATTTTCTCTTTCTCAAAGTAAAAAGCAAGTGTCCCCTGATGTGATGAGGACCCTGAGTGAGGCAGACTATACAGAAATCAGCCCTTGGATTTCTGTCCTCTGAGCATGAGCAGTTGATGCGGCAAGGCAGTTAGTTGTTTTGCTCCCTGCTATGTGGATATGATTAGGTTGACTTTTGCTTTATATTGATTTTCAGAAAAACATTTGTGGCCAAGCCATGTGCCAGGTTGAGGGTGATTGTTTACTTTTTGCACTGGTTTCACTTTTTGAAATAGTTAAACTCTAATTTCAGATCTGTTCTAAAAGAACAGAAGACGGTGCTTAACATTTAATAGATATTACATCGACATTATTTCTAATGAATACTCTTCTTGTATAATGTTTTCCAGGATTTAATTTAAAGTATCATGGATTTAATAATGTCTGATGAGTAAGATCAAATTATGGGCATTTTGTAGACTTTAAATAAACATATGTTGAATTTCATTGAATAATAAACTTTTAAAATTATTAATCTTTGAGGAAAATTGAATCTAAACTTTCCAAATTACATTTACACTTATAAGCAATATAGGAAAAGACCTTTTAAATTAAAATCACATAATTAGCATTTTAATGATTCTGTTCACTCACTAAATCAATTGTTTTTTGTTGTTTTATCTTAAAAAGAAGAGCCTTGTGTGAAAATGTCAGTTATATTATCAATATTAATTTCAACCTATGTACTTACTTATTCTGTCCTGATATGAAAAATGTTTGTAATTCTTTTGAAATTAATAACAAATAATTCAATATCTAATAATAATTAATGTTCTACTGTCAAATAATACGATAGAATTTTCATCAAATATTTGTTATGGACTAAGTACTGTGCAGAATGCTTTACAGATATCACTTTGGTAACCCTCATCAACCTCAAGAGAGACTACAATTTCTTCTTCATTTTTAATGGTGTCCAGAGTGATCAATTGATTTGTTTAGGATATTGAGCAGTAGTGCCAAGATCCAAACTTTGTAATTCTAGAGCATTGATTCTTAGCCTTTCTATGACACTTCTTAGTTTCATCTTAGCTTAGTTTTCTTCTATGGTCTTTTGCTGCAATAATGTACTCTTTTCAGTACTATCTATGCTTTATGTCTGCCTTGTATTTTTTTCTTTCACTATTGTCCATATACAGTATAGGTAATTTTGTTTTTCAATTGTTTTCGAGAGATTTTCAAGAACTGTGGTCCTCTTGTCAGTCCTTGCAAAGTTGCACATAATTACTTAGCTGAGTTCTTATAACCAGCCTTCCATTTACATCTCTTGAGCAGACCAGAATGCTTGTGTTTTTAGTGTCAGTTTGCCATTCCTCTGAACCACATTTTCTTTTAAAGATGATAAAGATATCTTGCTTGACAGTATTTCAAGAGATAAAAATATTCATGTAAAGGTTGTGTTTGTCCCCAAAGATTGATTTTTTTATTAAAAATAAAATAAAACATTGATTCTTAAACCTATATGAGGATTAAATTATTGATTTGGATTAAGAACAAACACCAACAGTTCCATAATTTTATTGCTTCTGAGGTTCCATTTCTCACTTAGAAAATCAAGTTAATCTCTTAGAAATGCCGTATGCAGGGTCCCTTCGCATTTACAGAAGTCAAAGCTTATGATACTTCAGGACTTGTAGCGACTCTTATCTCTAAGCACCACAAAGTACCATAAGTAGATTGTGCTGTTGCTCGCCTTCATGGCCTGATTATCCCTGCCTCTCATCAGGAGAATAACATTTCAAGATTGGACTACAGCCAACTCTAGCCAACTCAAGCTATGAAACCAGAGAAATAATTTTGGAGGACATTTACGTTCAGAACTAGTCTAGTGATGTTTTTACTAAGTTTGGTAACTTGAAAATTTTAATTTGTTATTTAAAAACACATTAAATAGTTAAGTGAGAAAAATCAAGGCACGTGTGCTCAATACCTCTTCTTAGTAAAAGTGAGAGTGGGCAAAGACCCAGGGAAAATACCGGCGAGATCGTCATCCCAGCTCGTCTCACTGCATTCTGACCAGGGGACATTCAACCAACCTCATCCCCCCACTTTTTTGTATCTATTTGTTTTGTTTATAAATGTAGATCTTGAATTGCCAGGCAATGCTTTTATGAAGATCATGTGACAGAAGAGATTTGAAAATCTGGGGATAAATGTGAAACAGTATATAATGTAGTGTGTCTCACACATGGAGTTGCTTTTCCTTCCCCACAGGACCTAGACCCTGCTACTCCCTTCTCTGATTTCCAGAGCATCTCCCTTTTAATGAGGCATAAGGTGTTATCTGAGTGACATAGTCTTCCTTTATGGGGGCATGACCCTACCACTCCACTTGCACAGCTTCAACTTATAATAAACCACTAAGAAGTACTGCTGAGCACAGTAGCAAATTACTGTAACAAACTGTAGCAATTTAGCATTATGTTAGATATTAAATGATTATGTGATCAGTAGAAGAAATAATACTTAACAGAACATATTTAAAATAATAGCTGATAGAATATACTTTTAAAGGCTGGCTATCCTACTTGTTGTGCTATGTAAAGAAGTATGCATTAAGTCTCATGAGCATTTTATTATTTTCCTTTTTTGAAGATGTAATTGTTGAATGCATAGCTGACCTCAACCCCATGTTCTGAACCACATATTGCTCCTCTCAGAGAGAATGAGGCCATTTTTTCAAAACTTTACCTTTCTTGTGTCTATCAGTAAAAATTTTTGACAGTGGTACTTGCATAACTTTTACTAAAATGCTTCAAATGGTTGGTTAGATATACTTTCTGAAAATTTTTCTAAAATACATGATTTTTAAGATTCACTAACTTAAATCCTTATCTCAGTTGTGTGTCCAAATCATACTGAAATTTTATCCATTTAAGAAACATTTTTCACTGTTTTCAAAAACTATAAGTATTTTTTCTATTTTTAAGTACACTTCAACTTTATTCTACTTTTGAGAGAAAGTGACAAAAAAAAGTTCTAAAGGGCACTGAGTGCTATCAGTATCACTGAAATAGGTCCTTAATCATATGAGATCAAAGTGGTTATTTCAAAGTTTATATTTTACAAATAGAGATACTGAGGTGAAGCATAGACCTGAGCTACTAGCCACATCTATCCCTTGAAGTGTAATACTTGACCTTATATGCTTCTCTCTACATAACACTCTGGCAAGACATAGACAATTGACAATTTAAGAACAAAATTGTGTTTTACATTCAATCCAAATAGACATTGCATTTCCTCCCCAAAAATCTGAAAATTATTTCTAAAATTATACATAGAGAAGTTTTTTCACAAATTAAATGAGCATATTTTATTGGTTGTATGTTACTTCTCAACAAATCTGAATAAGTGAAAAGGAAGACCTTAGAGTGAGAAGACAATACTTGGCTTTCCATATTAATGGGTTGTGCGTTGACATATGCAACAAAACTTGAATCAAAAATATTCAGAAAAAAACTGCATCTGTACTAAACATTTACAGAATTTATTTTTCTCATAATTTCCTAAATGATTCCATGTAATACCTATTCGCATGGCATTCACATTGTATTAGATAACATGTAATCAAAGGATGATTCAAGCATACGAAAAGATTACATAAGTTAAATACAAATACTAACTCACATTTATGTAAGACCGTCCTGCTTGGAGTCCCGGAACCAACCTCCTATAGATACTGAGAGACGGTTATGTTCCCTTTTTAAAATAGAATTCTTTTTGCCTAGATAATAAGCAGCTAGATGTTCAACAAATTCAGTAATATACTAAAGCTTAGAAATAACTCAT
Source organism: Ctenomys sociabilis (assembly GCA_004027165.1). Lineage (NCBI taxonomy): Eukaryota > Metazoa > Chordata > Mammalia > Rodentia > Ctenomyidae > Ctenomys > Ctenomys sociabilis. The sequence continues at coordinate 18,386 of PVKA01030369.1, forward strand.
CCTATAATGTACACCTCAACAAAGGAATTTCTCAATATATGAAATGTTTGAATAAACATTTATTATAACAATAAAATTTGAAAATAGGAGTGTTTCTTTTTAAAGAAAAATCTAATCAAATGTATGTATGTCTGTGATGATTTATGTTAAACAAGTAACTTGAACTTATCATCCTTGATGTTTTAAAAAATGCTTTCTTTACTGCGATGTTTCCCATTATCTTTGAGTACCTTGACATTTAATTCATTGAACATTCACTGAAAGACTACCCATTCTTAGTTTCTGACTATGCAATCCTAGACAAAGTATTTTCGCAATCTTCAGTGAGTTAAAACAAAATAAAATGCAACCAATAATAACACTTGGAATGCAGTTAGTACAATTACGGTCATGCTGAGGCAGAAAGGAGCCACTTTCCTGCCTCATAGAATCAGAAACTGATGGGACATAAGGTATGAGGCAGAGCAAAGGAGAAATGTTCTGAGTAAGAACACAAATGAGTGAGGATAAGAACTCATGAACATGCCTGTGGTTCATAAGAAACAGAGAATTTGGGGCCAGGAGATGGCTCAGTGGAATAAGCACTTCCCTGGCAAGTACAAGGGCCTGAGTTCAATCCTCAGTTCTGCCAAAAAAAAAAAAAGAGAGAATTTGAGAGGTAACAATAAGGTGCCATAGGGCTGAAGAAATTGCTGCTTCAGTGGCCAGAGGGAGATTTCTTTCAGAAACTCCTTTGTTAAGGAGTTTAGACTTTGTGTTTATAAATGAGTCATCAATTAAGTATCTTTATTTCTGAAAGACAATAATACCCACAGTATGGAGGATGAACATAAAGCAGTGGATCAAAATTGAGTAGCTTATAATAAATTTTATTTCAAAATATTTTTCCAACAGGTTGGGATATTTGCTCTGTTTGGGGGGGGCTACTGAGATTAATTTTAGATTTTATTTTTCTTTTTCTATATTTAGGTCAGGATCTATAGGGTCTCACTACATAGTTCAGATTCGTAGTGATTCTCCTGTTTTCTTTTTCTTTCTTTCTTTTTTTTTTAGATTCACTAAATTTATTTTAGAAATCCTAACATTTCTTATGAAAGAGCATTACATTCTGCACACTGCTCTGAACAGACGCTGGGGACATGGACACTCTTGTTACTTTCCTCCCTGTCCCATCCCCCAAATGTTTACAGTGACCACACAAAGCAAGGTGTTCACAATAATTACATGGGGGGAAATTTTTTAAACCAACAATGAACGAAAAATAAAATCCACTCACTCTGCTGCTGTTTAAAATGCCAGTATTAGTTTTTGCACACCGTCCCCTGCAACCCTGTTTGTAAGGAACTAACACATTACACCTGATGAACAGCAAAGATTCTGCTACACCTTAAATTGCAGACCATCTATGAGGCAGAGGAATTTTGGCTTTTTAAACAGAAGCAGATTAAAAAAAGAAAAAAGATGCAGGACCCCTTTAGTTCTTCACTAATCTTAGAAAAACTTTCCAGAATACTGCTTCACACTGTTGTGCAGCAAATACTGTGGATTCTATACCTGGTCCTGTGTTCCTGTAATAGCAGTGATCCAATCATTGGATCCTTCTAAGGGCTCATTAATTTTGGTAGAAGCTCTTGATTCATGATGGATTCGTTTAATCCGCTGGCCACCTTTGCCAATAATAGATCCAGCCAAATCTTTGGGAAAAGATACTTGGGTAGTAATACTAGGTCTACCAAGATCACCATATGAGCCACGACCCCCTGCATAGGAATAATCATATCCAGAGCCACCCTGTGGCTCATATGCCATCTGCCATTCTGATGGGCTCCACGTATCTATCGCAGAGTCCGAAGTTTCATCAGCACTGAAACCAGCCATGCAATCATAGCGGTCTCCAGGTCTTCCTCCTCTATCATAGGTCACTAGATCTCCTCTTCTAGGTGGTGGTGGTGAAAGAGGAAGATTCCGAGCTCTGTTACCACCCCGGCCACCTCGACCAGGAGGAGGGGGTGGTGGACCCCGATGAGGGCTCATGTCATAATCTCTTCTAGAGGGAGGCATGGGATGCCCACCTCAACTAGGAGGCATTCCTGTCTCCCACACACAGGAAATCCTACAGGCCATCCACAGCGGTCATCCAACATCATGGTAAAACCACCATAATCATAGGTCTTCATAAAAATTGGGATCATAAGGCTGTGCACATCCTTTGATGGGAGACTCAAATATAAGATTAAGGATGATCTTTATGCACTCTACAACCCTGTCAGGCTTTCCTCCAATATGAACAACTCTGTCAGTGGAATGAGGACAGCATTTTTGGAAAAGCTTGATTGTTGTCTGAGTGTCTCCAAGCTCTTCGATTTTAGCACCTTTGACCCCAATAATTTTCCTATCAGACTTTGATGAATTAACAGTCTCAACTTGTAGGTAGAGTTACTTCCTTCATAATGTTGGTAATTTAAGCATTCCACAGCATCAGAGTCAAGCAGGAGCTGGCTGGTTGCTGTGGGTGATGGCAACTGCAGGCCCTCTTCCAAGGTAGCGATGAATTTCTTCAGAATTTCTCTAGTTATTTCAATATCAGAACTGATACTCAATATGCACTTGTGGCCACTGCTGTCTGGGAGTGAAACTCTGGCATTGTAGTCTGTATGGAGAGCCTTAATATTCTTGCCTTTGCCAGTCACTGTCCCAGCATTCTTGCTCTGAAGCAGAATTCATAATTCAACCATCTCTAGATCTTTTACATGCTCCTCCATATCTTCTGCAGGAAGTTTACCAAATTCACCCTTGGCTTCAGTGTTGGGGGAGGTTTCCTCTGGTGATTCTCCTGTTTTCAGCCTCGCAAGTGCTGGGATTACAGGCACGCACCCACATGCCCAGTCTCAATTACTGCCTCTACGCACCAGAAAGGGCGGGGCCAGCACAGCACTCAGGACCGAACACTGGCCGGCCCCTGCACCCTGCAGGAGAAAGTGCTTTAGTCAGCTGAGCTATCAGGCCGGCCTTAACTTTAGAATTTAAAAACTGTTCAACTCTCTTTTTCTTCTTTCATGTTAAAACTCACCTTCAGAAAAGTCTTCCTTTTATGCTCAAGATATTTTTATGCCAGTACAGAAATGTGCCCAACAGCAGACAAAATTTCACTTATTTATTTTCCTCCAACTCAGCTCTGGCCAACTACAGTGGATGTTTGCTGGTAGCTTTCCCAGCATGAATTCCCCCTTTTCCCATTGCCAGGAAACTTTATGACCAGTAAGGAATTTATGTGCTTTCAGAAAAACTCACTTTACTTTAGACCAGGCCATGGAGACCTGAGGAAGACAAGAGGACACACCAGAGCACGGTATTCCGTTTTCCAGGCCAAATTGCTTATCTAGAAGTGAGAACAGGCTCAAGTCAGTCCAGTCAGACTCATTTGAAGAAATCTTTAGGAAAAGTTTGGACAGCAACATTTCCATTTTCCTTGCTGAACTGTATCAAGAATGCATGTAGAGCTGAAAGCAACTGGGAGCTGATGTGATAGAAACAGGGAACTCTAGACGGAGCTGGGGAGCGGGAGGGGATGGAAGAAAAGGAACCTTCCTAACAAATAGCAGAGTGGCTGGGTCCAGAATCTGTTTGAGCCAGACCTCTATGGGCTTTTCTATTACATGAGACAATTAAAAAAAAAAAAAAAAACTCCTTAATTGTTAAATTACACTGTTTAGGCTTTTTAAAAAAATTTATAGCTAAATCATCCTAGCTATTCCCTGTCAGTGCTATTGATTTCTAGGTGTATTCTTAGACTTTAGCTTCTATGCGCTGCCACCGTGAAATAGCCAACGTATCTAAGAATAGTCATACTAAATATTTAAATTATTTGCATTTTCCTCTATGATTAATAATAGTTGTAAAATCGCACAAAATATATCGTTCAAATGCAATATCAATATTAATTGGGCTTTGTATAAGGGATAGAGAGAAAAGAATTGAAAACGCTTTCCTAGCTCCAGAAGTTATGTTGTACTTCTGAAAGAGAAGACAATCAGACTGAAAATCAAATGGGAGTAGGAGGAGATAGAAATGCATAACAGCTGTGTTTTAATTTTTTTCTGTTTTTAGTATAAGCCAAGATACATAGCCAATTTTAAGACAATTAACTTACAATACTCTATAGACAAGTTCCTTTGGGTTCCTGATAGCCTCAGATAGTATTTTTTTAATACAGGGCTTGGGGAGAGACACAAAGTAGGAAGGAAAACTTCTTGTCAGTGTCAAAGCAGCACCACGCAAGGAGCCAAGGATGCGCCACCACACGGCCCCGTACACACAGCGTTACCACATCTTGTAAGCAAGGGCCAAGGTCTCATCCCGCTGCCCACTTAGAACTGTATTAGGTTTAAGCTTGAACCATGGTTGTAGAAATTCAAAGCACTTTTCTTTCTCTCAATAAGTTTGCATTTCAGATTAGTTATAGATATACATATGATAAAAGGGTTTTATTAAATGCAAGCTTAATTAAAAACCCTGATTCCATTCACCTGGGGTAAGGCCCGACGATTTTATATGAGAAGTGATACTTACCCTACCCACCAAAGCTTGAGAAGCACAAATATGCCAGTCACTAGCTTTGTCATTTTGCTAGCAGAGAAGTCTTACCCCATGTATGGGAGACAGAAAAATAAGTGAAAATCTAATTCTGGCTCCAGACTCTAGGAATCAGGTGCACAGTCCATTTCTGGCACAGAGTCAGAGGATGCTGTGTCCCCAACAGCACGGGTGTCCACGATGGACAGTGGTCTTCTGATCTGTGAGATGAGGCCAGATTTAACATGAGAACCCACTAGAAGTGCTCCGATAGTGTGCGCTGCCTTCTTAGAATTAGCAAAGTGCCTGAAATACGATAGATCCCCAATAAAAGCATTTATCAAGTGAATGACTGCTTAACTTTCACTTATATAGTGTTACATATAATGCATTGGATAATTTAAAAACCTTCCTTTTGCTTTACTAGTCATATTGTAAATTACTGAACAGATCCCATAATTCTTCCTCATTATTTTTTGTTTCTAGTCACTAAACTTTGTGTGTCCTCATTAAAGAACCTATGTTGTGCTTAAGGAAATCATAATAAAAATACAGTGTGTCACAATGTGCACTACTCAGCCCTGTAATTTGTTAACCCAAGAAGGCTCCCTTGAGACGCATCAGGCTGGGGGCACTTCCACCCCCTACCTCTTCTCCACCATGGCTAAGAAGTGGGTCTGACAGTGCAGCTCAGACTGCCTCATGATTAAGGGTTTCCAAACATGACAGAAATCTGCAACATCTCCAGCATAGGTGACAGTTCATCTGGGGGTTGACCACTCCCTAATATGGATGACAGGCAAAAGCAGCAATGCTGACAATTAAATGATATAGAACAGCTACTATCAAAAAGTGAAGCTTCCCTTTTAAAAGTTTTTTTTTACGTTTCACAAGATCTAGCATACATTTTGGTCTTTATTTGCACTTTCATTCTCTCACACTAGAGAAACAATGTGATATTTTAATATGTGTGTCCAATTTATTTCACTTAAGAGTATAGTATCAAGGTGCATCCAGTTACCTAGAAATGTCTCAAGTTTACCTTTTTGCTGCTTAGTACTCCACTGCATAAAAATACACATCTTTATCCATTCATCACTATGTACCAAAATTTTTTTTAAAGTGAAGCTTCATTTCACTTTGCTCATAGAAAACCATGAACCTTCAGAGTATACAGCATCATCCTGTGTGAAAGACTGCTTTTGTGTGCAGGCAAAACTCTACGGGTTCATAATAGCCATTCCTCCTGTCCCTTATCCCTGGCAACTTGGTATTGCTTTTGTTCAAATCTACTGCCCAAGAATGCTGATCCTTCGAAAGGCCAACTGTGAATGCTAAGACTAGTGGTTAACTTTCAGTTCTCTTCTGGCTGTTCTGCAGCAGACAGCATGGTTGTTTAGTCCTTTATGCCTAGAATACTTTGCTCACTGAACTTGCAGAACAACCTGTGGTTGAAGAATCAATTGATTCTTAAGCTCTTCTGTTGATTTTTCTTCATGTCATATATAGCTTCTAAGCTTTAAAAGCCTCAAAACTTGGTCCTGAGACTCATCTCCTCTCAGTTTATACTCATGCCATGGATGATATTCATTTAGTTTCTTTGTTTTTATTATAAATTTGTTCTCACTAATTTTAAATATGTCTCCAGTTCATAACTCTTTTACTCAAATCCCAAGCTCATTTATCTAACAACCTTCTATTCAATATTTCAAGATAACCTGAGCTCAAATGTTTTCAAATGTCATTGTGCCTTCCAGTTGTGTTTCTCTTGGAATTCCTCAGTGGATAAAAAAAATAGATACTCCATTCTTCAAGGTATTTAGGGTCCACTTGTTCCCATCATGAGAACTTTTCTTTCTCTTATAGCCCATATAAAATTGATGAGCACATTTCCAGTTCTATGTTTTAAATAGATCATTATCTAACCTTTTCTTGCTCTTTATATGACTGACATCAAAGCTTATTGCCTCTGGCTAGGACATTGTAAATAGTCTACTGAAAACCACTTGACTTGTGCTCTTGGTCTTTCTTTCTAATGTATTTGGTTGTTGCAGGGTCTCACTATGCATCTTGGACTCATGGCGAACCTCCTGCTTTCAGCCCCCCAGCCCCCATCTGGTATTACAGGCATGTGCCACTATGCCTGGACTCTGGCCAGCTCAGTGCACTCTGGGGCCAGGGCTGGCACAGCATGTGGTGCTGGGGATTGAACTGTGTTCCTGAGAATACCTAAGCTTGCCTAAGTGGGCACTGTAGTCCACTGAGCTATCTCACTGACTCTACAAAGGTATTTCTGAGTAACTCTTTTTAAAATCTCCACATAAACAATCAAAACAAAAAACGTTCAATGTTACATTAGTTGAAAGAGCCGTATACAATCCTCTCTGCCACTTGACTGTCGCGCGCAACCTCGCCAGCAAGGAAGACGCAACCACCAGCTCTTCTCCAAGCAGTTTATTCAGCCTTTGACAATCTTCTTCTGCCTCGAGGGGAAGCCCACTCTTAGCTACCTACCTTCTGGGCGTCCAATCCCGGAAGGCCACGTGGGCATCACCAATAGGTCCAGGTACGCGGAAGCAAGCCATAGCTCTAGCCTTAGCCATATATGGAGTTGTTTATCATGGAGAGCACTCACCCAGTGGGGGGTGGAAGGCGGAAGCCAGCGCCATCTTTCAGGCGTGGCTATTTGCAGCTCTCTACAGTTCCCCCTTTTTGTTTATAGCAACAGGTGAGAACAGAGGCCCGATCCCTGTTGTGCAAGGACAGAGGCCGACTCTTGCCCAGGTGCATTGCACCCAGGGAGTGTCAGCGCTGTCCGATGCCCTTTTTCACAGGGGTGGGGTGGAAGGCATCGAACCCACATGCAATCGGGTATGCTCTCCTTAGATTCCAGTTTGGCTGCTCTGGTCTCTAAGTGCAGTGCTTTGCCTCATACCCTGTGCCAGTAAACTATTTGTGTAAGGTGGCCAGCCAAACACCAGGGGACTGTCCAGTCTCAATGGCTGCAAAGGCTTGAACTATCATGGCTGTATCGTGACGCTGAAGGAACCTAACACGGCAAATGCACCACAGGCAAACCAAGGATATCAGCACCATCAGGCCAGCTAGAGCTCCCAGACCCGCCCACTCTTTTAGGTGATTCATGGCGGTGGACATCCAGGAAGCCAATCCTTCTGCTAATCCGACGTCTACCCTGGTCGAGTTCACGGTCACAATGGCTACCCTCAGCTGTTGCATGAGGCTATCAAAATCTCCACTCCAGGCACCTGGTATTATGGCGAATCGGCATTGGTCTCGGAAACACCGACAGGATCCCCCATCTCAGCTCTGATGTCCCCTGTTGTAGCATCAGGAACATCGTGAGGATCATTAGCAGCACTTCCTTCTTCATTGGTGGTGTCCTTCTTTTTAATATTGGGCCTTTCTGGACAGGCGTTCAGGTACCCACACTGGATCCCGCTTGTCCTGAGGGAAAACACAAACAGACCCTCGTGCCCGTCAGCACAGGATCAGTCCCTCGCCAGAGGCCTGTCAAAATGTCTTTCCATTTTACCATGCCTTTGCAGGCGCCACTGGGCTCATAATGCCTGTCAGCTGCGGAACGCCCTTGGGCGTCCAAATTTAAAAAATTGAGGATGAATAAGGCTAGCGAAAGTCTCTCCTTTGGGGTACGGTCGTGGCCGATTCCCCCTTTTTGTTTATATAAGCATTCCTTCAGGGTGCGGTAGGCTCGTTCCATGATGCCCTGTCCTTGGGGGTTACAAGGCAACCCATGTATGAGTGGCACCCCCATCTGAAGGCAAAAGGAGGTGACCTTTTGTCCTGTATACGCAGGGCCATTATCAGTTTTGAGCTGGTGTGGTTTTCCCCGTGCCTCCCAAGCCTCTAAGCAGTGGGCAATAACATTGTATGCCTTTTCCCCAGTCATGGCGCAAGCTTGAAGGATGCCAGAACAGGTGTCAACCGAGACATGGACATAATGCAATGATCCAAACTCGGAGATATGGGTCACATCCATCTGCCAGACTTTTAAGGGAAGAAGGCCTCGGGGATTCACTCCAAGGCTTGGAGGGGAGTGGTGAACAACACATTGTGGGCAATCAAGTATAATCTGCCTGGCATCCGCACGAGAGAGAGAAAATTTTGTTTGTAAAGTCCTTGCATTGACATGGAAAGAGTTATGAAACTTTCTTGCTCGATCTGCGGATGTCTCCAGGAGGGCCCATGCTTGACGGGTCCACTGATCTACTATGGCATTGCCCTCACTCAATGGTCCAGGCAGGCCAGTATGTGCCCGAATATGTTGTGGATAGAAGCAATGGGTTCTATTCCAAATTAATTGTTGTAGTTGTAGAAACAGAGTGCAAACAGAACTGGATTCCCTTATGGGTCCTGCAACCTCTAGGATTTTTAAGGCGTT
>PVKA01030370.1:0-27466 GCA_004027165.1 Ctenomys sociabilis
CCTCCCTCTCTCCCTCCTTCCTTTCCTCCCTCTCTCCCTCCCCCTCCTCTCTCCCTTCCTCTGGCTGTCTGATTGCCTGAGGGCTTGGGTTTTATCTGGTCCCTTCCTGCAGACCTCAGAGCCTATGCCTATATGAGGAAGTCAGTCAAAGCCTTTCTTATCACTGTCTAGACCTGCTGTTTTGGATTATCTCTGTCTCTAGTTTCTCTCATTAATGTAAGTACAAACCACATGGTTGACCAAATTGATTGTAGCATAATTGGCCATTAAAATAGCAAAATATATAAGAAAGATTAAACTACATTCCCACCCTTTCCTTCTCCTAGCTGTGCACATTCCAAAAACCGCTCCTTACCCTAAACATTCAGGCTGGGGCTCTTTGTTCTGGTCTAACTTGGGCTCAGCAGATGCTGGCAAAGCAAAGTTATCTAACCGTGAACCTGTGAGGCCAGTGTGGGGACAACGCAGCACGTGGCTGAAGTCATTTCACAGCGGATCCCTTTTCTTCCAAGTGTCTCTGGGAAAGAAGGAGAGGAAAAGGAGCCCGCACACGTGCGGAGAAGTCTCACTCCCAGACCTGCCTATGACCCCAAAAGCACAGGGACTTCGATGAGAGGGTTTGTGTTCTGTGTCCTCCATTTTCAGACTTTGAGGAATTAGTTCATTGCTGGTAATTCTGTGATTCTTTGAAATCAAATGGAGCCACATGGAGCAACATAGGCACATAGACTCAGCCACTCTGGAGGCTGAGCAAGGCGGGTGCGTGTGCCCGGGCGCCGGAGGACGGACTGGCCAGCAGAGACCACATGGGCACGTGGACTCGGCCACGCTGGAGGCTGAGCAAGGCGGGTGCGTGTGCCCGGGCGCCGGAGGACGGACTGGCCAGCAGAGACCACATGGGCACGTGGACTCGGCCACGCTGGAGGCTGAGCAGGGCGGGTGCGTGTGCCCGGGCGCCGGAGGACGGACTGGCCAGCAGAGACCACATGGGCACGTGGACTCGGCCACGCTGGAGGCTGAGCAGGGCAGGTGCGTGTGCCCGGGCGCCGGAGGACGGACTGGCCAGCAGAGACCACATGGGCACGTGGACTCGGCCACGCTGGAGGCTGAGCAGGGCAGGTGCGTGTGCCCGGGCGCCGGAGGACGGACTGGCCAGCAGAGACTACATTATTGAAAAGACCTTGTTTCACATCTTATTTTATAATAACTAACAGGGTTTTTGCCACATGATTTTGTAGTCAGACACATTAGCGCTAGATACGGTTGTTAAGCAATAGTAGTACCATCCAGGACATGAAATGTGCAATGGGGAAATCTGTCCTGCTGGTGAAATCTAAAAAGTTCGAGATATTTTCTTGTCCAGTTTTAATCCTATCCAACTTATGATGTCAGGTGTGTAGGAAAGTCCCCAGATGGCAAGGGACAAACGGGGGTCCTACGAAGGCAAGGAGCGTGGGTAGCCAGTACAGCCTCAGGGTTTGAGTCTCCTGACTTTTACTCTTACTACCCAGCTATAAAACGGAGTTGATCAGAGTGTTTACTGTCCACTGTAGAACACAGGCACTGAAGCTCAGTGGGCTTTTGGAGGGGCTTCATTGCACCACAAATAAATAGCACTAACTGTTGAGGAGAAAGAAGGAATTTCTAAAGTAGAACTGTAAGGTATTATAGTGTTGTGCATGATGTGTAGTTGTGTGTGTATGTGTGTGTGTGTGTGACTGCATGCATCTGCATATATTTCTGGATTAAATGGGTATGTAAATGTCTCATTTCTTTCCCAGCACTTGCGATTTACAGAAGCAAAGACTTTCGGATCAGTGTCTGTGGATTCTGTCCATGTGGGCTGATTCCAACACAGACTCAGCTTGGCACAGAAAAGGTACTCAGGTGTTGGTGGCCCGGGAGAGAGAGAGGAGAGGTGAGCAGGGACAAGAGCAGGCCCCCCATACCTCACCCAGGGGACCTACTCCTTCTAACCAGGTCCCACTCCGAGCAAATGAGAGACTTTTGATGCAGAGTTTAGATCTAAGCCATAGTAGTGCAAATGTACATAATTGTATTCAACAAAGCCTACTTTGAAAAACTATATCAAAATATTAGGAAAATATAAGTCTGAAGTGGAATAATAATAATAATAATAATAATAATAATAATAATAATAATAATATCATTATTTGGTACCAGGGATCGATCTCAGGGCCTTATGCTTGCCAGGCAGGTGCTTATGCCACTGAGCTGCCTCCCTGGTCCATAATTATTTTTAGTGTTTCCTTGAAAATGCAACTTCTCAATTATCTAAAGTGAACAAGTTTTTTTTTTTGTTGTTTGGTTTTGTGTTTTTGAGATAGGATTTCATCACATGGTCCCTCAAACCCAGGGCAACCCTCCTGCCTCGGCCTCCTGTGCACTGGGATTATAGGTGTGGGCCACCATGCCCAGTATAACACATGTTATTTTTATAACCAGAGCAAATTTTAACAAGTCAATTTTAAAACATCAAGCCTGTGTTTCTGTGCTCTGTGATTCATGCTTTCTGGACTCAGCATTAACATGCTATAATTGCATATCTGATAGCGGTGCTTTGTCTAACCCTGAATCCACTTACATGTGCAATCTATAACCACAGGGACAAGATAGATGATGGAAGCATATGGCTGTGCCCATTGTCATTGTATTTACCTCTGAACTTTCATGGGAAAAGCAGCCCTGGTGCCCTACAATTTGCACAGCTATTCTAGTCCAGCTGAGTCTACAAATAAGGAAAGCAGTGATCAGTGAAATGTGAGCAGATGATTTTAATTCTTCTGTTCTCATTAGAGCAGGAGAGTGAAGTGGCTAGCCTCCATGAGGGGGGCTGCAGTTCCTAGTTCATAGATACTAATGGAGGTGTTGCTGCACAGCTGTTCTACAGGTGGGGTTCATGCCCCAGCAGGGGACTGAGGTCAGCTGTGTGGATGCATGTGCCTCTCCAATTGGTCAAAGGCCTTGCAAGCAGAAGCTCATGCTTCCCGGAGAGGAATTGCTGCACTAAGCTGCAGAGTCAGCCTGAGTTCCTAGCCTCCCATTCTGCCCTGTGAATTTTAGATTTACTGGTCCCCACAGTAGCTTGAGCCAGTTTCTTTAACTAAACCAAGGTCTCTGTCTTTGTCTCTGTCTCTCTCTCTCTCCATATATAGAATATGGAATACATATATTCTATATATTATCTAACATCTGCTATCTAAACCGATAACCTACAGTGTGTGTACTGTGTGATAGGATTCTTACACATGCATCCAATTAATTGTCATTTCCAGAACATCCTGGCTGACATGCATTTTTGTACTAGAAAGCTGGGTGCTATTACAGCAAATATGGAGGTTGGCTCAGTAGAATAAGCACGTCCCTAGAGGTAGCTTTGGAATTGGGTGGTGGGTAGAGACCAGGACATTTTAAGATGTACATTAAAAATAAGGCAGATTGTCTTGAAGAGACTATAGATAAAATATAGGCTTTAAGGAAATTCCAGTGAGGCCTTGGTAAGGAATTCACTGGGATGGAAGAGAACGTTCTCACCATCCAAGAGCTGGGTGCTGTGGTGAGGAGCCTGGGGAGACAGCGGTTGCAGAGCGCTGCTGTGCTAGGCTAGCCCAACTGGCAGGTCTGGCTGTGAATGGCCGGGGTCCCAGCTAAGCCATGCTGCCGCTGCTGGGTAGGAAGCAGGATTGGTCAGGGTGAGCTCGGCGTAGCTGAGATTTCCAAGTGTGTGAGCCCACCTCCCGCCACTGCAGCATGATCTCTGAGAAAGGCCACTTCGAGGAGGTTAGATTTATTTTGAGCCCACTGACACCATGGCTGTGGCCTCTAGCTTCTGTTTCTGTTATTTACCTGCCCTATTTGTGGTGATTTGTTATGGCAGGTTTACAGAAGGAATCCAGGGTGGCTATGTAGTTTTCTTAAAATTGTGTCTTGTCCAACAAATGAGAAGTAGTGAGGAAAATGAAAGCTCTCCTTGCTTCCTTGGGCCTAGCTGCCCCCGCCCCACCCAGCTTCTGCAACTTGGATGGCGTCTTCTCCAGTCCCTGACCGCCGTGCCAAGAAGGGACATGCAGTGCTAGGAGAGAGCGACCCAGGAGGCAGCTGGTGGCCACATGCTCTATGACTGCACAGTCATGTGGAGAAGCGTGCTGGAGCCCTTGAATCAGGTCCTTCCAGTCATGGGAAAGGTGTCTTCCCCGCTCGTCACGGCAGAACCAGAGGGAAATCCAGCTCATAGAATGTAGCCACATTGTTCACTTTCACTGCATTGCTTTCTAGCGGTTGTGACCAGGTCTTCGTTCCTGGGCCACTTCCTGTGCTTTTCATGGGGGACGGGACAAGCACGAGGCCATCCGTGCAGCCCGCAGCACCTCACTCTAGGCAGTGAGTGTTTGCTCTTGGCAAAGGGAAACTTCCTGTTTCAGAGAAGAAGATTTAAAAAGGATTGTAAAATGGGCTCCCAAGTCTTCTTGGATAGCAAGCCGCTTTTAAGAGACAACACTTTAATGGGCTATGAGTAACCAAGTCAAAAACAGAGGTATTGAATATCTCTTTAAATGTATATGAGCTTAAAGAGCAGGAGGAGATAGGCCTGGTGCAGTCTCCTCTGGATTTTATAGAATTCCGAGGCTTGGAAGTTTACCTATGTGCCCACACCCAGTCACAAGTGTCTATAAGTGGTGCAGAGCGATACAAAAATGATGCCATGCAAACTGGAACCGTGTGTGGCTTTGGCTGAGCCATGTCGGGGGGACGTCTGTCTCCTTCACGAGCTGCTATCTGAGATGGGCACTGAGGAATCGGGGCAGAGAGGGAGGCAGAGGAGGGGCCAAGGAGCACTGTCTTCTGAGGCTGGTCTGGCTGTTCTGAATCCTGCATCACTCTGCAAATGGACCCATTCACCGCACAACATAAATTGCTGCTATTTGGGAGACCAGTGGACCAGGACCTGGGTGTGTACCATCAGTGGATGGCATGAAGCAGCACACTCTACCAGAGGGCCACGGAGTCTGGTGCTCAGTGGATTCGGTGCAGAGCCCATTTCTCTGCCACTAGGTGAGTGGTGGTGATAGAGCTGAAGCTCACAGCTTTGTGCTTTGAAAAGCCAGGGAGCAGTACTTCTTCTTCTTTTTCTTTTTGACATAGAGTCTCTCTATGCACTTCATTCTCACAGTGATCCTCCTGTCTCAGCCTCCCTAGGGCTGGGATTACAGGCGCACACCAACACACCCTGTTCTGGGGCCAGCATAACTTGAGGTACGAGGGAATGAACCCAGGTCCTTGCGCTTGCCAAGCAGGTGCTTATGCTGCCAAGCTATCTCCCCAGCCCCCGGCATGCAGTACTGCATTTACTCATTGAGTTTACCCACATAAGACTGCTTGGCCCTGCCTGGACCTCTAGTTACAAGGCTTGGAGCTGCACACCTTCTTTACAAACTGTTGTATGCTACTGAGGAGTTGGATGTAGAACATGGAAGGCAAAAGTAGATACAACATAATCAGTCCTAACGAAGCCCTGACATCTGCCCAGCCGCTATGATACCCCAAATGCAGGCATAGGGTGTGTGCAACACAGCATTTGCCCTGCCCGAACTCCAGCCAGGGAAGCACGGCAGGCGCTGGTGATCACAGTGTGGGATCCGTGGTGCTAACGCCACCATTCTGGATGTCTCTGAGGGGGTGTTCCTAGGTGGGATTAAAATCTGATGGGGGCCCTGGGAGCAGCAGGCCTTCCTGCTCTAGGTGAGTAGGCATCGCCTGCGGGGCCTGGCTGAGGAATGAAGGGCTAGACCTGGAGACCAAAGCGCAGAGGTGTGTGAGGAGGGAAGGCCTGAACGGCAGTGAGGTGATTAGTGGAGCCTGTTGTATCTGGCCATTGTCCTTCCGCTTTCCCTGAGAAAAGCCGTTGAGCCCCAACACAGCTTCTGGCCCACACTGTTTTCTCTTACACTGATACTCTGAGCAAAAGCCAGAGAGCTCTTGGCCTAGGGGCTCTTTTCCTCTTGGGAGTCTCCCAGCTGCTGGGTGCTCTCCAGCCATAATAGCCCTCCGGGCCTCTTTGTGACTGAACCAAGTCTCTTGGCTCCAAATAATCTTCTGCATGTCTACACTCGCTGTGGTCACACGTGCAGCAATCACCCCAGTGCTTGGAAGGTCTGAGAAGGCCAGGAGGAGGAAGGCAGAGCTCGCAGGCCAACTACACTGGACCACGGCTCACTTCCTGCCATTGGATTTGGACCTACACCCTCGGCCTGCTGGTTCTCAGGGCTTTGGGTCCCAATTCGAATTGTACCTTTGCCTCTCCTGGGCACTGGCTTGCAGATGGCAGGTTGGGGGCTTGTAGCTGCCACACATGTACTCTCTCTCTATCTCTGTCTCTCTGTCTCTGTCTCCCCCTCTCTGGAGAACTCTGCTTCATGGCAGACAGTGTGGAATTCTGCACAGGGACCTAGGAAGCAGCAGAGCACTAGGTCATGCCTCATATCCATAGAAGCTTGACTTAGGCACATAGTTGACCGACACAATGCGAACTTTCTTCCCGGCCCTTGTTATAATGAGGTGTGGCCATGGGACTAAGTTAGGGGAAGGGCTGTGGGTAGACGGGTACACGCGGGTTAGGGTCGGGCTCAGGGTCAGGGTCCCCCTCCTCCTTGCCTCCCCCTCCTGAGTGAGTAGATACTGTCCTGTCTGCCGCTCAGTTGGGCAGTGATAGCTTGCAACCCATGTGCAGTTCATTAGTATGTAAAATGCTCTCTGAGCCAAAATAATATACAAACTGTCTGAAAAGTCTGGAAGCAGGAGGGTAAACTTATTTCAAATCGTTTATTAGTTACATTTTCAAATAATATGCTTAATAGTTTTCCCTCAACTTTCAGATGTCTTTTTTAGGTAAAGTAACCAAACTTAAAGGAATAGGTTCAATCTTTAGTCTGGACAAAGTACAATAAATACACAATTCCCCTGTGTCTTCAGAATACTTGGACACTCTGTGTACTTATTTTGAGTTTGTTTCAGATTAACAATAGGATCATTGCTTTAAGTTTAAAAATACTTCACATGAAAAGCTGTCTGAAGTTTGAAGAAAACCATATTAAATATGTTTCTCTTTTCTGACCATGTAAATAACATGCTGCTTAAAAGTAAGATTTTCATGTGTCCTAGGAAGATTTGCACATCTTGAAATTGATAAGCATCTCAGCAAATTTTTTAAAAATTCTCTGTTAAAAGAGAACAAGTGCTTCGACATTTATTTTCAAGTGTCTACTTATAGTATTTCCTGAAATAAAATATAATGATTGAGGTTTTGGCTTGACCTATACTTCAGTCTGCAAAAAATATTTTTAAAGGAGAAAATAATAAATTTTAGGTAGGAAATAGGGAAAAGGGTATAATATTCTCCATCAACAATCTGTCTTTGCAATATCCGAAGAAGCCAGCCAGTTCCATATGCTCTATAAACCTACTTTACTAGGGAACTTAATGGGCTGGATTTGCAGCAAAGTTAAATGAGATTTTTTTTTAGCTGATGCAGTTTTCACAGGCTGCTGCCCTTCATGGCTTGAGCAAAACCATCTTGGCTTTGTGCACTTGGGTACATCTCACCATCAGAGTCAAATGACCCTGAATTTGGAAATGAAAGTGCCTTGCAGATCCTGGCTTTGGGGTGGTATCATGAACAACACTGAGCTCAGTTCTCATGCTTACCCTAAGCTCCTCTAAACCTTTGATGTATCTGTGGGCCAGTTCAAGAGTGGGATGGGACGCTTTCTGCATGCACTTCATTCTCTTACTCAGGGGCGCCTCTTGTCTTGTACCCCCTTTTTTGTAGTATTTTGGGAAAGGGTCTACAGGGTATTTAGGGTCTCACTACATAGATTGGACTCATAGTGATCTGCCTGTTTGCAGCCTCCGAAGAACTGGGATTACAGACACTCGCCACCATGCCCAGTCTCAATTGCTGTCTCAGTATGCCCTGTGGGCCAATCTCAGGCCCAGAGATTGAGCCCCTGGCCCCTGCTCCTGTTCGTAGGCACTTCAATTTGCTGAGCTATTTGGCCGGCCCTGTACCCTGGTCTTGGTACCATGCTGATGGCCCGGAGCTCAGCTCATCCCTGGTAGCCAAGGGGGACACAAGACACGGACGTAAGACATGAGCCCCGCCTCATGCATGCGCTGCCTTTCTCCCGCAGGCTTCACTTACCTGCTTAGTGCCTGGGGCCTGTCCCTGGCCTGTCCCACCTCCCAGGCCCATGTGACAGCGTCAGTTGGCACTGCCCACAGGTCTGAGCGCAGCTTTGCCCTCCCTTCCCATCCCTGGTGTGCTGCTCAGTGCTCCTGGTGCAGTGACTTACCCCTCCCTGTGTTCAGGGAGACCCAACCATTTGCTCCCGGCAAACAACTACTACAATACAGCGCTGTGCCCAAAAGCTTGTCCTAACAGACAAAATAGCAGCGCAGGAGCTGCCTGCGTCTTGCGAGGAGGCCGCGCTCCTGAACCATCTCAAGGGTGCAAATCGAGGGCTCAGCAAAACAATGAGGGTGATAGAAACTTGAGCAAAATGGCCACAACCCAGTGTGCAGTTGCTTCCTCACACATTTGGGGAGAAATTTTCTTGTGAAACAACCTGAGTTTGTTCACACAGAAACCTGCCCACAGCGCTAATTCTCCTTCAAATCCCTGCATCAGGGGGTGCAGAGCTGACACTGCTTTTCATGAGACAGACTTACAGGTCTAGCTGTGCAGCCGGCACCTCTTTAAAAGCATTTGAAAGCCGGGCGTGGTGGCGCATGCCTATAATCCCAGCACTCGGGAGGCTGAGGCAGGAGGATTGTTGTGAGTTCGAGACCAGCCTGAGCTACAGAGTGAGTTTAAGGCCAGCCTGAACTGCATAGTGAGACCCTGTGTCAAAAAGACAAAAAAAAAAAAAAAAAAAAAAAAACATTTGAACAAGCCCTTACTGGCTTGAAATGTAATATATTTTATTCTTGCATTTTCTTCTAGCTTAGACTACTTAAGCCTCTGGGGGACAAATGCTTGCATGGCCTCCTGACCTTTCAATAAATTATTATTGGGCTTAGAGATACATTTTTCTTTGCACCTAGTTTCCATACCATACAGATTGAGATGTTGGGGTTGAATGAATTTTTTCTATTTGTGTGATCTTAGACCCCTGCCTCTGTGTGTGTGTGTGTGTGTGTGTGCGCGTGCACGTGTGAGAGAGAGAGAGAGAGACAGACAGACAGACAGACAGATAGACAGACTGACGGACAGACGGACCGACAGACAGAGATAGAGAAGTAGAGGTAGAGAGAGATAGAGATAGAGAGAGAGAGAGAGAGAGAGAGAGAGAGAGATAGAGATAGAGATAGAGAGAGAGAGAGAGAGAGATAGAGATAGAGATAGAGATAGAGATAGATAGACCAGTACAATTTTTTTTTTTTTTCTATTTTAAGGGAGTAACCTCTACAAGCCCTGCCCGAGCCAGGATGTGTGGGAATTGCTTGAACTCCTCACACCGACCTGACCCAGACTGCCGTACTTCGCAGTCCAGGTGCTCTGCCATGCAGCTGTGACCACTTCTTCCCAGCAGTGCATGGCTCTAGCAGCTCTCCCTGCCCTTCCTTCCCTCCCTTCCTCCTCCCTTATTTCTCATTCTTTCTCCTTTGTAAGAACACCATGCTCATATTCTAAAAGCAAACTGTGTCTTAAAGTACTGTTTGTATCTTCATTTGCCCAAGAACTCTTCAGAAGCCGTGTGGCAGCCCCCTCGTTGCATCCACAGTCCTAGAGAGTGAATGAACCGAAAGGAGGTGAGGGCTGCTTGGCTCCCAGCTCCAGGCTCTCCGCCCACGCCTTCCTGGCCCTGGCAGGCGCAGAGCTGATCTAATGTCAGAGACAAAAAGAGGGGGTGAGGAGACACTGAGGTCCCACTGCTCCCTTCCAGGTGCTGGCCAATGCCCTCAGAGCTCCCGCTGGGCACCACCTCCTAAGCTTCGCTCCTCTTCCAAGCAGAGCCGAGCTGAGTCTCAGCCAGGGATCACCCATCCGAGTTGAGAAGAGCCACGGAGTGCAAGCACCCTGCTGCAGGACAGTCGAGGCTAGGACCTCCTGGCATCTTGAGGCCCAGGCCACGAGGGTCACAGACACACTGGGAAAGCAGCAGAGGCTGGCCAGGCACGGAGGAGCAGGGTCTGGGGTCTGCGCCTTCAGGTGAGCAGCTGATGCTTTGAGAGGACAACGCGCTAGCCGTGGAAGGCTGCGTCTGCGCAGAACTTCAGGCAGGCAAAGCAGATGATGGGAGAGCGTAGCGAGTGGGGCCGAGGGCAGGGCGCCCCTAGCCCGCCCATCCTGCCTGGCAGGGCTGTCTCCCCTTCTAGTGAATCTTTCTTTTTTTCTTTCCGAGGGGCGGGGCTGGTACAGCAGGCCAGGGGCCCTGCACCTGCTTGTAGGTGCTTTAATCCACTGAGCTATTTGGCCAGCCCTCTAGCAAGGATTTGGCCCACCTTTGAGGTTGCTTCTAAATGCATTTGTAACTCACCCTCAGGCCCTTCTCTCAAGCCTCTCTCAACCTGGATGATGTTTGTGCCAAAATCTGTGGAAATCTAGACGTTAGTCTTCACCGTTTTTCTTTGATTTCGAATGCATCGTATCTGTTTGGTTTTGGCTGTGTATTGTAGACCTGGACGGCATCCGAGCCGGGTGCGTAGGCTGGCAGGTGAGCTGTCCCCATCAGCAGGGTGCCAGGATTCTCCTTTCAGGCTTACATCAACCACCTGGCCAGCCAGCGCCATGGACCACCAACCCTCTTACAGACTTTGGATTACACCATGATGGTGGGGATCCCAGGGTCCCCAAGAGTCCATGCATGCAGCAGTGGTTTTGGAAAACCGGTCGTGGGAGGATTAGGGTCATCCGTGGGTTCATCTACTGATAAGTTCGCTGCTAGGACATAGCCTGATTTGAAACAGGTGGCTGGAGGGCATTGTTAGAGGGTGTGGGTAGTTGGGCGTGGCTTGGAGGGTGTGACCAGGTCATGCCCTGGAGGTGTGGCCATGAGGGTGTGTTCTGTCACAGCCCCTCCTCTCTCTGCTTCCTGCTGCCTACCCAGCCCTGCCACCATGCCCATCCTGCCTGGGGGTCAGCCTACCTCCAACTGAAGTTTCTGAAGAAAAGCGGGCCAGGATAAACACCTGCGTTGTGATTGTCCAGAGAGGAGGAGAGCAGCACACACATTTTCATTCCACTTTCACTGCTCTGAGAGTTCTGACTTATGGAAATTACACTGCCTGCTCTCAGATCACCCTGTTCAGCGACCTTATCAGGAACGAAAAGCTCTTTTAACTGGATACACTCTTTGCTTAAAATGTAGCCAAGTGACCAGTAAATTTGCTGTACCGTCGTCATATTTTGCGTATGCCAGTCTAGAACTCTTAAATAAGGAGGTCTGTCTCCAGTTTTCATACATTGCTCTTTGTTCAGCGCAAGTCCCTAGAGATTAGCGCGAGTGACAGCGATACCCAGCAGAGCAGGGGAGGGTCCCAGGTGGAGGACTGTCAGGTGCCACGAGCGTGAGGGACACGTGGTGAGGGTGCTTGGGATCCCACTGGCCTCGGTGCAGGTGGGCCTGGCATTCCAGTCCTGGCTCCTCTGCTTGTCACCAAATAGACTTGGGAAATGGAAGCCTGCTTGGAGCAGTCACACCCTGGTAGGAATTTTTTAATAAATCCAGTAACCATTTCCATGATGGCCTACCAGGAGAGGAATCTGGAATCAATTTGTAAGTTTTCTATACCTCGCCCACTCTGACTCATTTTTTCCCCTGGTACTGGGGATTAGACCCAGAGCCTTTCCACTGAGTTACGTCTCTACCTCTTTTTGATTTCTTGATTGTGAGAGAGTGTCATTAAGTCGCCAAATTTTCCAGGCTGGTCTTGACTTTGTGATCCTTCTGCCTCAGCCTCCAGTTGCTGAGATTACAGGCGGGCACTGCCACATCTGAGACGCCTCAGTTTTGATGAGTAGGGTTTCAAGAACTGTTGAAGAGTGTTTGGCCTTGTTGGGCAGCTCTGCTGACCAGGGCACCCAGAACAAAATGCGTACTGGTAGAGAAACTAACCAATCCCCGTGTCTGAGGTTCAGGTGTGCTACAGAGTTAGCACACTCCAGTGTTTGCAACTGCCTCATGTGGCGGATAAGCGGGCGTGCTACGGGACGTCCCTCGGCCTCCATAGCTCCATCTGGGGTCGCCTTTGTGTGTGCAAGTCATGTCTCCTCGGTGCAAACTGCACTGGGACTTTGAATTTGGCCCTTCCTGGGCTACTGATGCGGCTCCATCTTTTTTCCAGTGCTGGGCCATGGCAGTGAACAGGTCCCACTCAGCCCTTGACCACAAGGCACAGCTGATGTCCCCAGGCACAGCGCCACCCAGCGAGAAGCTCCTGGATTGGACGCAGGAGGGGGACTTTCTACTTGACGTTTTCAGTTGTGGCGCGTTTGTCACAACACGGAGCTGCCCTAAATTAACCAGCATGTGCGCTCACAGTAAGGACCGTTTACCTGTCTCGTGATTGTTTCATGATTAATATCGCTTCAACTTCTGGCTGATTGTGGGAGCTGTAGCCTGCACAGTGCTCTCCCATGAGTAAGAGATTTAAGCAAACACATCTTGAGGCAGCCCTGCTCCACCAATAGTGAGATAATGTCTGTTTTTTCCTCTAAGTAAAAGCTTTTCTCTTGTGTTCATCTCCCTTGCACTCACAGTGACTTTTCTTGGTGTGTGTCCTGTTTGTTTAACTGCTGGGAAGTGAAATGCTTCAGGAACTTTTCATCCTTACATAAGCACCTGGCTGAGTTTTCTTCCAAGTATTGGCAAAGCCAAAGCACCCTGTGAGTTGCCGAGCACACCAGGGCGGGAGTTGGACAGCATCTCCACCTCCCTTTGGTGTCCCTTGTCCAGCTCATTGGGAACACATCTTGAGCCAGCCTTCAGCTCTGGGGAAGTCCCCTACACTTGTGCTTTGTGCTCTCTCCCACGTACTATCTAAGTTTCATTCCTAATCATGCACAGAAGTGGATCTGACTTTGCCACATGGCCAAGTGCAGTGAAGCTTCTCTGTAACCTGGATGTGGCCCTGGGTGCAGACATGTGTGTCCAGATCTTGCCATATACTGATTGGCTGTGAGGTGAAGGACTGAGGCTTTCTTCTCCCCTTTGATTTAATGGGAACAGGTCAGAGGTCCCTGAAAATTACACAACACTTCCAGTTTAAAATAGATCTTGGAAGACATTGAAAGAAGAAGGAAGAATGTGAGAATGCAGTGGGACAGGGCTCTTTGATCCGAAACCCAGCCTGAATGTTAATTAGCTGTACATGGATGACCAGAAAGAGGGGCCTTCCCTAGTGTGCACCTCCCCGTGAGGGATGGAGGCTCCACAGAGTGATGGCATCTTCCCCTGCCCAGATGAGCCCTTCGTGAAATGCAGGCAGAGTCTGAGTGAGAAGTCTTCTTGTCCCTGTGCATTTTGAATGAGTACACACATTAATAACTGAGAAGGTGTCTGCCACAGAGAGGGGGTCATGCTGGGGGCTCCGTGCTCTGTGCTATGCACACACAACACTATGTAGAAACCTGGCTTCTGATCCTTTGCTTTCCCCTTTCTGGTCTCTCAAGGGCTCTTCATAAAACCACTGGCAAGGACAGATAATACAGAGCTAGATAAAGGGGCCAGGGAGATGGCTCAGTGGAATAAGCACTTCCCTGGCAAGTGCAGGGGCCTGAGTTCAGTCCCCAGTTCCACCAAAAAAAAAAAAAAAAAAAAGGAACTAGATAAAGAACAGGCTCAGAAAAAATTGGAGATTAAGCCAAGGCAAAGCGCTGGCAAGGAACCACAAATGCAGCAGCCCAAAGGGGGAGGAAAGCAGAGGCTGTGCATGACCAGAGCCCAGCGATGGAAGCCACTTGAGCAGCACCCGGAGTCAGAGCTGAGTCTCAGTGAGATAGAACCAGAAAGGGAATCACCACACAGGATGGAGTGGACTTAAGCAGGGTCCTCTCTGAAGCTGTTCAGGACAACTCCATTGCACGGACTTCCCAGAGAAGAGATCGGCCACCCAACAAACACACACATTGTTGTTTGCAATGAGAAAGTTAGAAAAAAGGAAGATCTGATGTGGCCTCCAAGTGTAGCCTGGGCCGTGGGCCACGATGCCACCTGCTTCCTACCCCTCAGGGCCTCAGACAGCAAGGAGGTCACCCAGTCCCAGGTGGGAACTGAGGCTCTGGTGTGAGCAGGTCATGCAGGGGCAGGTAACTGGGGGTGGAGAAGCAAATTCAAGGAGCTGAGTGCGCTGTGTGCCAGATCGGGAAAGGGCTCGGCCAGCCCTGTGTTACGGTTGCCTCTTGTGGTCTGTCCATGCCTTCCTTCAGGGCTCATGGGGCTTTCTTGTCATTGATCACCATTATAGGTAACAGGTAGAAAGGCAATGGGTAAACTTTCAAAGCCACATCTTACGCGGCAACACCCACAGGGAAGGATCTATATTTCCATGTCGTGATGCAAATGCAGGTGGGGATGGCAGCCAGGCACAGAGGTCCTGCAGGCTCCGACCTTCACGGCCCACTGGGACCAGCTGAGTGCCCATGCTGGGCTCCAGGAGGCTGGCTCACCACCTACAGGAAGACCCAGACACTCATAACGAGCTCCTCGGGGGCTTTCATGTTCCGCTGAATCTAACCCCAACTCTGTTAGGCCAAGGGTTCTCCAAGCGTGCTCCCCGGCCACAGCACTAGCATCAGCTGGCCATTGGCAATTGCTGGCGAAGCCCGTGGCAGATGTGCTGAAGCAGAAACTGGGCTGAGTGCAACCCCAGGGCTTCTGCTGTGCACAGGCATTGGTGAGAAACCTGCTTTCCTGAGCTTAGGAGGACAAGAGGTTGAGAACTGCCCGAGGCATCAGGACGCTCCTCTGCGTACAGCTGCCCTTGCCCGATGCCATCAAGAGCAAAAACTGAGGTATTCTTGCTCCTGAGAACTTGCAGTGCAGGTTAGGACACAGTACAAGCAGGTAACGAGGAAGCCACCAGCAGCAGAATGGTGTGTCAGTGGTGTGCTGCTCTAGTGACAGGGCGGCCCGACAGGCTGTGGCTCTTAAACATCAATGACAAATTGACTGCAACTCCTGTTCCTCAATCCTGTGTTCTTCCTCAGAGTTGGTAGACTTTTTCCGTTGTCCCCTACCATGTTGGGCAAGCTCGAGCCTAACATGGTTTATTTTCCATTGCTGTAACAGGATGGGTAGTAATCTATAACGATGGTCATTTCATCCACTGTTTGGGAGGGTGGCAGTGTGAGGTCAGGGGATCCCACTGACTTGTCCTCTGATGAGCTCATGGCATTGTGGCAGAGTACACAGGAGGAGGGGGGAGACCATAGGTGGAGACAGGAAGCCAGAGTGGGTGAGGTCGGCTTCTCTCTCCCACAACAGGCTACTCTCGTGGGCACCAACACTTCCTCCCAGGCTGCATTCGCTTCTTCCGTGCGTGGCATCTGAGCCACCTCACCACCTGGCGTGAGCCGCACCTCTCAGACCCAGCCCTGCAACCCTGCCACCCTGGACCCTGCTTCCAATGCCCCAGCCTCCAGCAGGACCCATCCAAATGGTGCCTGAACATTCTGGGGCCTGAAGGGAAATTTTCCCCTTTATGGCATTTTCTTTTTTCTGCTGGGATATTGAAAGACAATGTTCATGATTCTTCAAATTTAATTGGCGTCCTATAGTTTAAGCAGGGTGCGTGTCAGTGACTGAGCAGTTTTCTTTCTATACAGCTGAGCTCCTTTCACCTGCAGATTCAACACCTCAGCGATTGCAGAGGAATTGTTTGATAGCAAATTTGTGATTTCCTTAAAACTTGGAACTGAATCACTCTCATGTGAACCAGCCCTATTCTCCCTATCTATTAAAGGAGGATGGAAGTGTGTCGCATGGGCCTCTAGTACAGGCTGGAACTGGCTGCTTAGGAAAGACACCGAGGAACCAGCCCCTGCCCCAACTCTGCAAACAGTAGCCCAACAAGAACGCACCAATCGCTGCTAGAACGGAACTCAGCTGAAGGCCAGCCAGAGTTCTGTCCCTGGTCCTTTCCTCTCATGGTGCTGTGTGATGTGGGGACAACGTAAGTTCCAGGTAAAGCACTGTAAAGAAGCGAGGTAGCCAGGGGAGCTGAGATATGCACTGTGGTCTTTTCTTACTGGAAGAAAGTAATTCTGGAGAGCTTAGGAGACTGAAATGCAAAAGGGGGAGCTTGATGAAGAAGTAGTGACATTAGCTCCCAGACCTGCAACTGCACTTGCTATTTCCTACCATTTTGTGTCATTTGCTTTGTTATAAATTGTGATATTAGCGAGAAAAACAGTCATAGTAATTTCTGCCCTGAGTAACCCCCCTACCAGTGTAATTTACCTGTCTAGCAGTCAGCTAATCAACACCTGGGGACTCTGCACTATGTGGCACCTGTTTTCCAGAAGTGATCATCTAGGCGAGGGGCCCAGTGCCTCACCAGAAGGCAGTGCAAACCAGGAAGAGGCTGCAGAAGCAGGGGGCGTCACCAGAGCCTGGGAGAACTCTGGAGTCGCAGTTACTCACTGCCCCTTAGAAGTCGCCATCTTACTTGCATGCTAGCCGTATGGCCCTTTTTCCCTGAGAATGCTCTGCACACCCATGTGTCCCTCCTGTGATCCAGCTAAGCAGGATCTCCTCATCCTGTCCTTCTGCTCCCTGTGTAGCCACAGAGAGTGTGCCGAGATACTCCCAGGAGGTTTTATCTGGAGGGGTTCACAAGCAAAGGTAGCCCGGTGGGGGACAGTGTGTCTGAGGTGCTCCCCAACTCCTCTGTGTCCAGCCCTCTGCAGCGTCTGGATTCTCCTGAGGACAGGGCACTGGAAACAGGCCAGATCTGTCCTGGAGAAAGCCTCACTTGGCTAAAGACACCCATGCCCTCGCTTGACAGAATGGCTAGAATCTGATCAGCTAATCCAGCCCCGCGCCCTGCCCCTGCCGGCTTGGGCTTCCATCTGCAGACAGCAGTGACATCCATGCGAAAAATCACCTTCCTCCATGGCCTCCACATTTCTGGCAGCAGGCGCCAGGAGGAGTAGAGGGAACCAAACGTTTGTGTATTCAGGACTGGATGCTGCAGCGAGGACTGATGGGGGAAAGGGGTGGCCGGTGCTGGTGCCCCACTCTGTTCACAGGCCTCCGTGCCAGACAGCAGGCAGGCACTTCGGGGACAGCCAGCTGTGCTTGCCACGGGGAACAGAGGTGATGCTGCCCTTCAAAAAATGTTATTTATTTATTTATTTACTTATTTATTTTTCTGCACCTTTACATGGTTGCTAACACTGCTTCAAAGCTGCTTCCTGCTTTGTTTCTTTGAAATAAATTCCTCCCTCGCTGACTCGATCTCATTGGGTGCCCTAGTGTGAACGGCTCCTTCAATGCTGACTGCTCTGCCTGGACGTGGGCCCATCTGACTTTTGTTGTTGTTGTTGTACATGTGATGTAGGACTGTGATTAAGCTTGTATATGAAGGGACCTGTCTATACTGCTGAAGAGGAATCTTTCCTACATGAATATGTAGTGTTCTCACGAAAGCCTTTTACTTTCATGGACAGATCCTGCCTTCAGGGTCACCTGCAGTGCTTTCCTTTCTTGAGGCTGAGAATAACCACTCTCCACCTTTGATCTCTGTGTTATTGGCATTGCCCTCTCCCGGGGGAGCCCTTGTGTTTGGCTCCATCAGAGAAAACTTGCTACTGCCTATCTCTGCCCAGCCCCTGCTCCATCCATGTCCACAGGACACACAGGCCATGGGGTTGCTGCTCCTGTCTCCATGTGGCTTTGTGCATCCTCCTTTCTAATCCATTTTCCTCTGTTCTGGATATGAAATCAGGGCACTGGGAAGTTTAGGCTTCAAGGCCCTGTGCCCATGTGACCCTTCCTGGCTAGACTCCTCTCCCTGGGACAAGAGAAAGGCAGCAGCTGTGATATTTGGGTGCTGAGGGCTTGGGCAGGGGCTCTGGCTGCCACCCTGCCGTCCGCACACTGAGACCTCAGCCCCCAGCATGTGCCTCCACCCTGCTCTCTTTTGCTCTTTCACCAAGATCCCCTGGGTGGAGCTGGCAGGTGCTTAGTGCACACCAGCAGCTCTGGCCCCTGGAGCACACTTGCCCTCGGGGGGGGTGGGCCTCACTGAGTGCAGCCACTGTGTCTGTGGCCCTGCACTGCTGCGGTCCATCTGTAGTCCTGGACGCACGGGCCCACCTCCCCCAGCCTCCACTGCCTTCTCTTCATTTTGGCTGTTGGTTGCTTCCTTGTGCACAGAGACTAGAAGGACCAGAAAAGCCCACGTTACCACAAAGCATGTGGGCTGGAACTGGCGTCTGTGCCTTCCTTTGTGTGCGAGGGGTGTAGTGCCTCTCCTCTGCTGGTGCACACACCTGCCCCCGAGATGGTCCCCTCTACAGTGTTGCTCACATCTGCACAAATGAGGACAGGGCATTCCAGAGTGACACCCTCTCCTCTGGACTCCCGTCACCCGAGGCCAGCCAGGGTGTCCTTGCTCCAGTGCCTGGCGAAATGCAACCCCAAGGGTGTCCTTCCTCTAAGAGGGGCAGGTCATCTGATCGTTCAAGCAGATGGTGAACCAAGGGAGGCAAAGGTAGTTTCTGAGGATGTATGAAAAAGCAGAGCAAGCAAAGAAATACATGAAAATAGGAGCACAAAGGGAAAAAGAAAATTGCAGAGTGCTAATGACAAGCCAAGCACCATGTACGTATGTCCAAGTGAAGAGTCATCCCAAGGATCCTGGAGACTGGTCCCTCCAAGATGGCACTGCCGTGTGTCTGCAGAGCCCTCCAGCTGCCCATCGGGAAGTCTGTGCCCAGGGCGGAGACCACTGGCTGGCAGATGCCTCTCTCTCTCTCTCTCTCTCTCTCTCTCTCTCTTGCAGGCTGAAGGCACTGGCGTTTGTAGTCTCTGGAGGTTTCTAGCATCTCCCCTTCCCATGGCAGAGGGGCAAGCCCCACGTAGCACCAATTGTGCCCTGTATCAGTGCACTGCCACCGCTGCCGCCACCACTGCCACCACTACTGCCACCACCGCTGCTGCCACCACTGCCACCACCGCTGCCGCCACCACTGCCTTCTGCCAGCCAGGGGCCAGCGCTTGGCTCTGCTGTAACCTGTCTTCCAGTGAAAGTTCACACTGGAGCTGGCACTTTCAAAGCAAAGTCTCACTCATTCAATGACAACCTGAAGAGTCACAGGCACTACAGAGTGGCAGAACACACATCAAAACAAGCTTGCTACTGACGTTTGGCTTCAAAAGTGTGTCCTTTTTCCCTTGTAGCATTCTGAAGGCTATGACAAGGCTAAGCACAGAGAGAGTAGCCAGGAAGACCTAGTCTTGGCCAAGGGCTGGAGAAGTGGGAGGTAAAGCTGACATCAGTTTCTCTGTCCTTGGGTGGAGCTCACGCACAGAGGGAGAGGAAAGGGCTAAAATGCGGCTGGACTGTCTCCTGGGGGAAGTGGAGATTCCTACGAATTTGGGGGCACTGAACACCAGTGGCACTATGGTCAGATTCAAGCCCAAGCTCTGCTTTATGGTTCACAGCATCTGACGTGGTGGACCTCACACTTTCACAAAGCACTTGCTATTCCTGCAGTTTTCTTTTTGTTTGTTTTGTAGCATGGTACATGCATCCTAGGCAGAGTCCTTTCCACTGAGCCACTCTGTGACCCATGACAAGCACTCTGCGAAGTCCTGAGATGACCCTGGGTTGGAGGCCACCAGGTGACTGTGAAGTGCTCAGAGAACTGGACCTTGCTGTGACCCCCACCCCTTCGCCTGCACAGAGGAGAGAGGAGCTGAAGGCTGAGCTCATTGCTCATGGCCAACGGTTAGTCAACCTTCCTGCATTATCAGCTTCCCTGAAACCCATCTTCCTCTAGCTGTGGCTGAGGATTGAGAGAGGCTGGCTGTCCAGGGCTGTGCTGAGAGCCTCAGATGTGTGCAATTAGCAGACCCCGTGCTCTGCAGAAGGAACTGCAGTCTGGGTGTGGCAAAGGCCCCAGCTTAGGGAAGGAGACTCATTTGGACTCTAGTAGCAAGAAGGGCTCCTGGGAGGATGTAGGCTTGCTTGTTTCTATACTCATTTTGGGGTGTTGGGGGCCACAGCAAAGGCCTGGCATGTGCTGCCCAGTTCTTTACCAGTGACCTCCAGCCCCAGCCTCCTGCTCTAGAACTGGGGATGTTCCAGTCCTCCAGGATAAGGAGGGAAATGTTTGTGTTACCCTGTAAAAACATTCTGCTTATGACATGGGTGGCGTGAGAGCTACTAAACAGCAAGCGTTACTGGAGTATTTTTATAACCTTTGTATTAGCGACAGGGTTCTGTATGCCTGTTTGCTTTTCTTGAGGGGCAGTACTGGGGGTTGAACCCAGGGCTCCACTCTGAATCATATTCCCAAACTTCTATTTTTTATTTTGAGCACGGTTTTGCTAAGTTTCTAAATTGTCCAGGTTGGACTTGAACTTGCAATCCTCCTGTTTAGCCTCCCAAAATGCTGGAATTACAAGTATACCCCACCATGCCTGGCTCTAATTGCTTCCAATTATGTAGAAGTAAGAAATTATATTTCTTTCAAAAAGTTTGTCTATCATTATTCTTTGTTTTCATTTACTGTGATTACGTGTCCGGGAACTGCTTTGAAATTTTACTTTCCTCTTTGTTTGTAGAAGTTTTGGCTGCCGTATTTGCCCTTCACATTTCACATTAGAAGAGCATGGAAGCTGTTGTACCGTGTGGCCTTCTCATTCCTGATGCGTGCTGGAAGCCAGCACCACGGCGGCTCGCGCGGGGCCGTGCGGGGCGAGAGGCTTCATTCTCCCGCAGGGCAGAGAGCTGTTTTCTTCCTGACGTGCCAGTGCCAGCCACGCCCCTTCCCCCTCAGCTTTGTGCTCTGATACTTCCCTTTTAGAATTACTAATTATACTGCATTTCCAGAACTTTAAAAATAACTTACAATACTCCTTAAAGTAAAAAAAAACAAATTGACCAGCATATGAATCTGCTCACACATTTTGCAGGAATAGTGCTGTGACACAATATGTAATTAATAGCCCGGGAAATCTAAGAGGACTGCGTTCCTTGCCACCTGGAATAATCAAACAAGCATGAGCATAACCATATTCAGTTGTGTTCATTCAACATTGTTTTCATCTCTATAAAGTTGGTTTGACAAAACAGATTAGCACTGGCGACTTTGAGGACTTTCAGCGTTTTGCTTCTAGTCTGGCTGATATAAAATTCAGAATATTAGTTTAGCAGTAGGCACTACTTTTTTGTTTTATGTGTTTTTTTTAATTTTTCCTTTTTTTCTCAAGGAAGAAATATGTAATTTATTAACAGATTTAGGAAAATAAATAACACTGATAGTTGGTTTTAGATTTCCTAACTTCGTTAAGGTTTCTCATAAAATCTTAAGAGTTCTCACTTTAATTTTGTGTGTTTGAGATCTCTCGCTTTTTCTATTGGAAAAACATTGAAATAATACAACCCAAATTGGCACACTCAGCTTTCTAGATTAACACATATTAATGTGTGAAGATATTTTCCTCAGATCATTCTTTATAGAAAGTGAGTACTGGGTTATGCGGTAGAGGCCAGGCCCCTCCCGGGTTCCTCCCCTGTGGCACTTGGGACAGAGGGAGAGGCAGAGAAGCCGCCTTTGCAGCTCCACAGGGAACTTCCTAAGGGAAGTGCTTGCTGCTGAACTAATGTTCTGGGTTTCATATCAGCCGGACTAGCAGCAAAATGCCTGTAAGTCCTCGAGGTCACCAGTGCTAATCCGTCAACTGGGAAGCTTGCGGTGTGGCAGAGCACATGGGGCGGCCCGGCTGCTCTTGAGCTCTGCGCTTTGTTAGGAGCAGTGCAAGGGCGCACCGGGAGCCCAGGGGCGCCCTGAGCCCAGCGCCATCCTGCGGCCACTCGTGCATCCGTCTTGTGAAGGCCTCGTCCCCTCTCTGGCCCTCAGTTTCCTCGCCTGCCAAGTGAGGGAGGTGGGTCACATGCAGACCCAGAGCAAACTCCCAGACCTTCAGAAGGGCAAGTGAGAAAAGCCGGACTCACAGGATCGCTGGGAAGGCTCCAGGCAGACTCCTGTGGCTGCAGGGGCGTTCCAGAATTAGCTAACATCATGAGCTGTTTTTGTATCGTTGAGCACTCTGCCAATTTCTACACAAATAGCCGTTCTCATCCCCAAGAGCATTTTCAGGCAGGCTATGACATCCGGGATGGTCTGCTCTGTTAACCATTTAATCATGTAACACTCCCTTGGAAGAAAGATGCTTCCCATCTGAGCATGTCTCTTTGCTGCTGCCTGATTAGATAGTGGGCAGCAGAAAGCATTCTTTCAGTTTTACTTCCCTTTTAAACCTATTATAACAAAAGAATGATTTGGAAACTTCCAGAATATTAAAATTGCTGGCCCTGGTTCAAACTGACTGTAAAATAGCTGAATCAATAGGGAGATGGAAGAAAAAGGGACAGATGGGATTGGCTTAGGCAACGGCCCTCACAGGCGGGGCTCACAACCTGAGGGGGTGCCAGCCTGGTCTCATGCAGTCTCCGCTGCCGAGTGTGGACCGAGCTCAGCAGAGAGGTGGCCTAAGTGGAGACTCCCTTTGCCCACTGACCGATGAAGGCCACTCTTTCTAATTTTTACCCGCTGATGATGTGATCTGGTTAAAATTGATAGGTTCAGGGTAGGACAACTACCCAGCCATATGCAAGCTGAGGGAGCCTCTTGTCTTAAAGTGGGGACTATGACCTTTTCCCTCTCTGCAAAGGGGTCTTACAGGCCCAGGCTGTCCCTGAAACTCCTGGGGCTCAGCCGATCTTCCTGCCTCAGCCCCCAAAGTAATTATGCCTATGAGGTTCAGAGCTTTGGGCACGGCTGCCAGTGACAGTGACGTTGATTGTTGTGAAAATTAGCGTTACTATAGTAGACACATCTAGCAAAGAGCCGGGCTGCGAGGCCGCTGAGAAACATGGATTGCTGCTCTTACTAAGTGGAGGGACATGAGTCAAGCAAGGGAGACCGCAGCTGTGCACACAGTGGAAACCACAACTAGGGGGTCCTTCCCAGATGAGTTCAGCCTTCACTTTTCACAGAATGATGCTGCTCTCCCTCAATCTACATTTTTCTGCTCCAGGTTTTCTGCTGTCTTGGATCTATGGCTGGGATATGTTTTTTCTTTGGTGTTTCTGTTAGATCCTTGGAAATAGCATCTTTGTCTAAAACACTAGTTCAGCCCTCTCCCACGGGCTGCACCCCTCTGGCACTCATAGTGGATGCCCTGGCTTATTGTAACCTGAGGGACTTGAATTGTTTGGCTACTTGGGTTTCTTTCAGTAAATCAGGGGCCCCAAGAAAGGCTCGAGGTCCTGATAGGCCTCGGTGAAAGCCTCCCTCAGCCCTGATGCAGTGCAGGCTTTCTATGGAGCTAAGGCAGGCTCTGCAATGAAGAAGACAGGCTGTGTGCAGTGGCGGAGGAGGGTGCCACGTGGAGGAGAGAGTGTCTGCTTACAGTACTGTATTTTCTTGGATGGGGAAATAAATGAAGAAAATCGGTCTGCTTTCACTCATTGTGGGAAATTTATCT
This sequence comes from Ctenomys sociabilis, assembly GCA_004027165.1. Classification (NCBI taxonomy): domain Eukaryota; kingdom Metazoa; phylum Chordata; class Mammalia; order Rodentia; family Ctenomyidae; genus Ctenomys; species Ctenomys sociabilis. Next base: position 23,742 of record PVKA01030370.1, read on the forward strand.
CTGTTTCCCAACCAAGGGCTGCAACAAGCCCGGTACTAATAATCCAAATCATCACATTCTTCACTGGGGCTTGTTTTTGTGCATTCCAGGTTAATTTGCACCTGGAAGTCCGCCTTCTTTTGCAATGGCTCTTCTTACTGTGAATAAGGAAGCCTGGCCCTGACAGGAGACCAGAGCAGATCAGGCCAGGTGGGAAGCAGAGGCACGCCAGGAGCTGCCTCAGCTACCCAGGAGCCAGAGGGCACCTTCCCTGAGCTGTGCTCACAGAGCCCATTGCTCCTTCGCAAGCCTCCAGGCCTCTGGCCTCTGCCTCAGAGGAGGAAGGCAGAACAAATGGAATGAGACGCCGTCACCGTGCTGGGGCCCAGAATGCACTGGCAGGACCTGTCCAGGAATTTCAGGTGGTCACGATGGCCAGGATGGGGTGGCTGACACTGGAAACGGGACTTTCCTTGTCAGGCCAGGCCACCGACCCTCGGCTCCCCGCAGCGTTTTAACAAGTTCCAACACGTGTGTAATAAACGCTAGCTCTTTGACATTCAGTTTCAACTGGGTTTTTAAGAGGCGTTCATGGTAACCAGGGCAATTTTTCTCATTTCAATTCTTAAAATTTCATTTGTACATTTTACCACTTAAATATGAGACATTTTTAGATTATAGGATCCAGGAGTGAACATGGAGTTTAAAAGAGTTTTGTGGGTAACATTTATTAAAATGATTATTGGCATCTCATTTTCCATTCATATTCTTAGTCTTGGGTTTAGAATTTATTCTAACGCTCTCCCACTGGAACTTATTTTAGAGTAACATTGGCATCTAGTTATTGTCACTTATGTCCTCTTAAAAATGATATTTATATATTATCTTGTTACCTTTACTTCAGCCAAAATGAGCAGTGTCAGTGTTTGCGTATGTGCCTGAACACGGCCTCACGTGCCTCTCTACCCTGTGTCACAGAGTCCACGTGTCAGAAGCCAGCCTGAGCTGTGAGCTGTGCCATCGTCTGGAAGGAGATCCTGGATGTCAGTGCTTCAATCCCTGGGCTTTTTCACAAAAAAAAAAAAAAAAAAAAAAAAATAAGAGACAGATTTGTTAGGTGCCTTTCTCCCAGCTGAGCTGAGGAGAAGCGGAACCACACACAGGCAGGCAGCACTGTCACTGAGCCACACCTTCGGCCGGTAGGGCCAGGAATCCTGTCGGAGACTTCATATTGCTCCAGGAGTGGCCCTATCCCTTCTAGCTGGGCAGACAGCAGGGCGAGCTGTGGCTGGGCTGGGACAGAGGTGACTATTTTAGGAACCATGATTCAGTTTTCCAGAGGATGACGCAGTCACGTGAGCAGAAGCACCAGGCTTAGGGGAGATTCTTCTTCCCTGCATCCTACTTCTGTGTCCAGGAGAGGAAGACGGTGGCCCTGGACCCCACAGAGCCCCGCGGTGGCAGTGGTGCCCCTGCGGCACGCGTGCCCAGCTTGTTGAGCACTGTTAGATGTGCACCGTTGCAATCCCTGTCGTCGGGGCTGCGGTCTGCACCCACCCTGTCACCATGGGGGCGAGGCAAGGACACTTTGAGGGGAGAGTCTTGAATGCTATCAGGATACTAAAAATCCAAGGTTTTCGTTTCTTTTTAACAGATATGGCTTCGATGACATGACAGCATGTGTGCATATGTGATAAATTCTGCAAGCCTTCTAGAAGGTTTCCGGGAGACAGCTGCCTGCACATTTCATGGTCTCCTTCCACGGGAGGTTATCCCTGGGGGCTGCTAGGACCCCCTTGAGAAAGCTGGCATTCCTCTCCTGCTCCCCACGGGGCGCACCTTCCAGGGGTGGCCCCCATCCCACCAAGGAAAGGTAACCAATGCAGACAGATCGAGGGACGCAGCAGCCAGAAAACCACAGCCCTGATCTGAGAGCCTCTTGAGGGGCTAGCGGGGCCCCATCACCTTCTCGGTGTCAGGATGTGGCTCCAGCTCTCCTGCCGCAATGAAATTATATGGGGGCTATCGCCGGGGCCAGGCGGCCACGGGAGGCCACGCTCCTGCCAGATGTCCCCAAGCTCACGCTCGCTCTCTCGGCGGGGTCGCCCCACTATGCCTGTCGTCGTCCCCACGGCCTCGAGGAGATGTGCGGGTCCTGCCTAGCTGCTGCCCCTTGCCCTGTCCTGCTGACCTCTGTCCCCAGCTGGAGGGCTCAGATTTCAGCCCGCATGTGTTTCCCTGCTCTGCCGGGCGCCGCTTAGCAGAGTAAACACCAGGAGTCTGAGGCCAGCAGAGCCGAACACTGATTAGTATCAAAGAGAGTGGGGCTGTAAACCGTAATTGGCTATGTTCTGGGAAAAGGTAGAATTGTTTTAAGACAAGGTCCTCTGTTCTCCGGCTGCTTCTGAGGACAGCAGTGCTCGGGCAGCCCCAGGCCGAGGATAAGTCATCGCTGCTCCCCAGAGCTGGGGGCAGCCGCCTCCGGAGAGGAAGACCGGGCTCCGTGGTCCGCTTCCGGGCTGTCATCCACAAACAGATACTTAGAAGATGCTGAGTTTCCTTTTGATTTCTGGACAAAGTAAAAATAAAGTAGGCAGTGTCACAGAAATGTCAGGCACCTCCCAGGAAATGAATGTAAAAGAGCGTAAGACGCGTGGGAAGCCCCTCTGCGTGTCAGCCTGAAGCCCATGGGACTGCAGCTGCCTTGTACGAGCACAGCAAGCGAGGATCTGTAATAAAGGGGAGACAAGTCCGTGCAGCATTATTTTCTAGATTAAAACACATAAATTGTAAATTTTACAGAGGTAACAGCAATGGTCAGGGTTGAGACATGCTTCAAACATGGCGATAATCATCAGTCTCAGTAGCTGCGCACAGTGGCCCACACCTGTAATCCAGCACTCTGCGAGGCTGAGGCAGGAAGGTCGAAAGGTTGAACAGCTGGTGTGATTTAGGGGCTTAGCAAGACGCTGTTCCTTTAATCAAAAATTAAAGGAACTGGGGTTCAATTTTTAGTACCAAATAAAATAAAAAATAAGTAAATAAACAAATATAGCTGTCTCACTTATCCAGTTTTTCTTTTGCCACACAAGTCCCACTGACAATCTCGCCTGTTCTCTTCCCCAGGGCTGACGACAGATACATCTAGCAGATGCTGAGGTTGCGACTCCGTTGTGGGCGGGGCTCTGGTCCCGGTGACGCCTTGCCAGCCTTTAGAAGCCAGAGCCCGAGCTTCGCTCGACTCGGCGCCTGGCAGATATGTAAACATTCTGCATTTTCCAAAGGAATAATTTATTGTGTATGAAATCCTCATTTAATATTTCATTGAAATCTTACAGACGAGTACAGGAACCCAATTTCCATCCACTAGTCAAAAAGTTTATTTATTTACACATAAGTTGATTTAAAAGTCTTTGTTCTGGATGATTTATGGGTATATTTTAAACTCTCTGTAAAATAGAATCAACTATTCCCTGTAAACCTACCAAAGAGATATAAATAACACAATAACCAAAGATCTGAAAATACATTCATTTATCTTCCCAAATTGCTTTAGGTATTATTATTATTATTTTTTAGCCAAGAAGGAAAGTCAGAGTATCATGTATTAAATAAAAGATTTATGTTTGAAAGTTTCTAAAACTTTCTGCAAGATTTAAACCATTTCTGGAAATAGTACTTTAAAAAATGATTAGTTCTGCTGAGACTTTTAAACATAAATTTTTGAAGCACTAGTTCTACTCAAA
>PVKA01030371.1:0-27376 GCA_004027165.1 Ctenomys sociabilis
TCTTTTTGAGACAGGGTCTCGCTATGCAGTTCAGGCTGGCTTTAAGCTCACTTTGTAGCTCAGGCTAGTCTCGAACTCACAACAATCCTCCTGCCTCAGCCTCCCGAGTGCTGGGATTACAAGCATGAGCCACCACGCCCGGCTGTGAGATTGCTTTTTGTTCCTTCTCTTTGTCATTTTTTGTACCACTGTCTTCTGACCTTTGGTGTAGAGCTTAGATAGAGTTATGACCTTAGCACCAGGTCTGGATGTAGGAAGTTCAGACCTCCAGGTGGGTGTGGCCTGGGCCTGGCTGCTGTGCTCTACCTCTTCCTGCTGCAGCCTTGCAGGTGAACCCTTTGTGTCACACTGGCAAGATATTCTGCTCCTGAATCAGCTGGGTGGGTCTTGCCGCTAGCCTCTTTGCAGGGAGTTCGGAAGGGTTCCACCCTGGGCCTGCGCGCTGGGTCGCTTCAGGATCCAGCGGCCTGGGCAGCGGTCTCACTCACACACCCACTTAAAGTATTTTCTATCTGGTCATTTATGGAAACAGTTTGACAACTCTTGACATAACCTGTCAACATGGATTCATTTCAAGAACAATGTGTGGGCCAGCTCTGGTGGCACTCAGTCTATGGCGCTCTGGGAGACTGAGGCAGGAGGACCAATGTTCAAGTCCAGCTTCTGCAGCTCTGAGACTAAGCAAGACCCTGTCTCAAAGTAGAAAATGGGGTGGGTATGAGGGACCACCCTTACCCCCAAACCCCAAAGAAACAATAGAAACTGAGTCACACATAAAAGAAGTCAGAGTGGAGAGGAAGCTGTCGGATGGTCAAGATGATGGGAGGGTGTGCAGCCTGCTGGCTTCAGGGGTCCATTGTAGATGGTGGCCCTGGAGCTGCACAGCTGGCTTCCACTATGGAATGGAGGCAGGAAGTAAGGTCACTGCAGCCTTGCAGGTTCAGGTGTGGGAAAGGATGAATGTGGTCTTAGAGCAGAAAGAGGAAGCAGGGAAGAGCTGGTGAGAGCTGGCAGGCCAGCTCCTGTGGTGGCACTGGAGCTGCAAGCACAAGAGGGGCCTTGATGTGTTGTGTCTTGAGGGGGCCTGATCTCTGGTGATGACAAGCCCAGCAGTGTCCTTGAGGTAGACAACTGAGGAATGGAGGAGGCTCAGGCTGCTGGAAGAAGTCAAAAATGGCCCCTAACTGGCATTAGGTATGGGGAGGACAAGATAGCAGAACTCAGAATCTTGTGAAGGGCCCAGAGATAAGGGGGACTTGGACCCCCAGGCCAGCGGGGTTTTTCTGAAAATGTAGAGGACACAATAGTCTAGAATTGTGCTGCTGATGGTCACCTGTGACAACTGACAGGTAGTTCTTGAGGCTCTCTGGCAACTGTTGAGGTCTTCAGTAGCAGCATGTGACTTGGGGCTGCTGTGCTAGACAGGCCAGGTAGAGAGCATTGTTGGTTTTGCAGAAAATACTGTTAAATGGTGCTAGTCTAAAGGAACGAGAAAACAGCCCTGCTTCCTCTCTCCCCTGAGCTCCATCAGGGGCATAAAGGGGGAGGAGGGCACTGTAGGGGCAAGCTGGTGGCCAGGAAGAGCTATGAGTACCAGGTCTTCTTTTTTAGGCAGGTTTTTCCTATGTAGCTCAGGCTGCCTTTGAACTCATTATGTAGCTCAGGCTGTCCTTGAATTTGTGGCAATCCTCCTGCTTCAGCCTCCTGAGTGCTAAGATTACAGGAATGTGCTACCACACTTGATTAGTACTAGATCTTGATAGCAATTGGGGAATATTCAGAAGCACAGAAACCAAAAATAGTGGCTCAGTTCAATCTTAAAACTGTAAAATGGAATTCATGTATCTAAAATATAGATCACTGCCTGTGAATTTTGAGTCATCATGCAAATATGTAAATACTACCTACAAATTGGTCTCTCTTTTTTTATTTTTATTTTTTGGTGCAAGATCTCACTACGCAGTTCAGACTTGTAGTGATCCTCCTGTCTCAGCATCCCTTTGTGCTAAGATTACAGGCGTGCGCCACCACACTGATTCTGAGGCTAGCATGGTGAACCTGGAGTTCCAGAGCTGGCATGGCATGCAGTACCCGGAATTATACTCGGGACCTTGCACTTGCCAGGCAGGTGCTTTATGCCACTGAGCTATCTCCCCAGCCCCAGTAGATCTATACTGAAGCTCAAGACCAGACTGTTTCTCATTCCAACAGCACGCCAGCAACCTCAGACGTCAGCAGGCGGAAGTGGCTGATCCCAGGTGCGGAGTACTCGATCTTCACTGGCCAGCCGCTGGCCCCCCAGGATGGAAAGCTGGAGGAGGTGACTAGTGGTTCTGTACGGTAAGACAGCCACTGAGGGGCCTGGCTTGGAATGTTCTGCTTTCTTAGTGGTTCAGGTGCCTTAAATGTTCAGAAAGATAGAAAAAGCTATCACTTTGTTTTGTTTTGCAGTGTTGGAGATAAATACATGGTCTTGAGTATGCCAGACTGGTTCTCTACCATAGAGCCACATCCACATACCAAAGATGTCTCTTCCATTCTTTAATATCTTCATTTTGAGGATTTTTTTTTTAAGGCTTTGGGGATTGAATTTAGGATATTTGCACTGAGGTACAGTCTTACCTTTGATCTCCCCTTTTAAAAATGTATTTTCTTGAGACAGGGTTTTGTTAAGTTCCCCAGGCTGGATTTGTTGATCCTCTTGCTTTAGCCTCCCAATATCACTATTTCTAGCCTAGGATGTTCTGTTTTACTCCGAGATCTGACTAGGTTTTGGATATTTTACTTAGGTGAATTCTCGGAGTATCCTTGCCTGTCCTTAGGAACAGAGTGGTGAGGAGTTAGAGCAACATAATGATCCTTTCCTGAGGGTCCCTTGAGACCCCATGATAAGCACAGCCCTGTTCCAATCAACAATATTTCTGGTGGGACTTGGTGGAGTATGCCTATAATCCTAGTACTTGAGAGACTGAGGCAAGAGGATTGCAATGAGTTGGACCAGCCTGAACGGTATAGCAAGACCCTGTCTCAAAAAACAAAAACAACAAACCAACAAAAATAATATTCTAGGATATTAAAAGGACTGGAAAACACTAGTTTCCTATCTATAGGTTGTTTTAATTATTTGTATGTAAATCATATGTATTCACTGTGTAATATTGTCAGCTGTCCTGTTAGTTCCCTAACAGTCTTTGTAAACTGTGTCTTTGCTTGGCTGCTGGGAAAAATCACCAGGGACTGGGTGGCTTGAGTAGCACTTTACTTGAAGGATTCAGAGTGGGATCCTTGCGCCAGTGCCATCAGAGTCTTATAGAGGCACCTCTCTCCAAATGTGTCCTGCCACAGGCTGTCCCTGGCATGGGACAGGGGGAGCACGCAGGGTTTTATTCTGTTTTTTCTTTCTTTATTTATTTTTTTTAGCTGTACTGGGAATGAAACTCACTTTATCACTGAACTATCCCAGCCTAACTTATTTTTAAATTTTGAAACAGGATCTTGCTAATGGGCCCAGGGTACCCTTGAATTTGTACTCTTCCTGTCTTCACCTCCTGAGTAGCTGAGATTACAGGTGTTACAGGTGTCTGCCACTGAGCCCAGCTGTCTTTTTTTATAAGGACACTAATTCCATGATGGGGGCTTCACTCCAGTGACCCTGATCCTTCCTGTTGTCACTCTAGTGCCTCCACTGCGAATCCCATCTCTAAGATTAGTGCTGTCATTTGTACAGCAGGCAGATTCCATTTGGTGAGCAGCACTTACGATCACACTTATGATCACATTTGTTGTTTAAGGTGCCATTCTCCTCCAGAAAAGGGTTCTTCCCCTGGAAGTTCACCAAGGAGCTTACTGAGTAAAAAACAAAGAGAGACTTCAGGCATACCAATCATGAAAGCTTTAAAAGAACTTGATGAAGAAAAAATATTTAAAAATTGGGGGACACAGACAGAGAAAGAGGATACCTCAAGTAGTAAGTATTCACTTTATTCCTTCTTTATAGACAGGAATCTTCTCCTCCATTTATATTACCTTTTAAAAATTCAATTTCTCAAGCCGGGCATGGTGGCGCATGCCTGTAATCCCAGCACTTGGGAGGCTGAGGCAGGAGGATTGTTGTGAGTTCGAGACCAGCCTGAGCTACAAAGTGAGCTTAAGGCCAACCTGAACTGCATAGTGAGACCCTGCCTCAAAAAAAAAAATTCAATTTCTCAGGTAATGTGATGCAGTTTAATTTGTGATATTGCTGTTCTAGCCCATTCCATAGATAATTGAATCCCCTGCTTAGCAATTCATCACAGTCCTGGCATAATATGTACAAAGCAAATTGCATATTCCATCAGTTACTAAAAAGCCTATAGCATTCTTAAGGATGTAGAAAAATGTTTACCTCAGCTTGTCCTTCTTGTGACAGACTTTTTGTGTTGGTAATGTGAGGTGGTTCCATTTCCTGTGCCTCTTCCCTTCCTTGGGCCTTGAGCCTCTGTAGAGAGGACAGGCGTGGTTTTAGTGCCCTCTCACAGGCCCATTCAGCTCCTAGGCTCTTGCTGTTTCCTCTGCTGCCCGTTCTACCAGCAGCACTGCCCTCACATTGGTGGGGCTGCAGCCTCATGGCAGTGTCCTAGTAAACAGACTGGTCACCTGTGTCTACCAATAAACTCCTGACAGTCACCTTCACTGCTTCGAATGTAAACAGGAAGCCAGTGTAAATTCCTTATAAACTCCTATGTTCTCCTTCATTAAGCATTTTATCTGTATAATATGCATTTGCAAATAATGACTGAAACCTTAATGGTAAGAAGAGATGCTTTGAACCAGGTGTGGTGGTGCATACTTGTAACCCCCGCACTCTGGGAGGCTGAAGCAAGAAAATGACTTCACATCTAGTTTTGACTATTTATTTATTTTTGGTGGTACCAGGGATCCAACACAGGACCTTGCGCTTGTCAGGCAAGCACTTACTCCACTGAGCTATCTCCCTGGCCCTTAGTTTTGACAATTTAGCAAGACTTTATCAAAAGAAAAAATTTATAAAAATCTGGCCCTGGCTCGACCCCCTGTTCCACACACATACAAGCAACCTTGAGCAGAACCTTGCGTGATGTGACTTTTGTAATAGAGGCAGGTAATTAAAGCCAGGATTATTTTTGTTTTGTTTTGTTTTGCATTTGCCCATTACAGAATCAGTGAATCCTAGGCAAATTGAATCTTCATTCAACACAAGTCGTTCCCCAGAAAAGTGGGCCCAGCAGAAACCAAAGAGACAGAATTCTGCTTCCCAGAGATCATTGTCGTTGCCACCTTCAAATCGCAAATCCAGTGTTCCAAGTAAGACCCGGAAGCGCTGTCTGCGGCGCTGGGGAATGGCAGAAACCCCACGAGGTTTCTCCCTGGACCCTGAGAGCACAGCTCCTGAGTGTGGGCCCCTAAGCAGGCCCATTTTCCTGGTTCCCTCAGGACTATCTGCACAACTGCTGCAAACATAAGAAATCTCAAAGCCAAACATTTTTGTGTGTCAAGTAAATTGTTTGCAGGTAAAACCACTTCAGAGTTTTTGAGAGTAGACAGCTACTAATTATACATTAATTCTGGCAGTTCTCATTACTCAGAAAAGAGAAGATGCTTCTGTGTATTTCACTCCAGTGGCTGCATCAGTCACCTTTTCTGTTCAGCCAAGTCCAGGTTTGTTTTAAAGCGCAAACTTTCAATTTCTGTGTCTTCACAGCAGTGTCGGAAATTTTCTTTTTTAATTTATTTTTTATATTTTAGTAAGGGTCTATAGCGTCTCATTACATAGATTGTACTCATAGCAGTCCATCTGGGTTCAGCTTCCCAAGAGCTGGGATTACAGGTGTGTACTGCCACAGCCAGTCTCAGTAGTTACTGAGCCTGCCCTGGGGTTGGGGCCTGCATGGCAGGCCGGGGATCGAACCTCTGAACCCTGAGTCTATTTGGCTGGCCCTTAAATTATTTTTTGAAATAGGATGTCACTGTGTATTTCAGGGTGGGCTTGATCTCACTTTGTTGCCAAAGTTGGCCTTGAAATCCTATCATGGGCTACCACGCATGACATTTTTATTTTTATTTATTTATTTATTTATTTATTTATTATTTCCTGAGATTTTGTCTTCACTGTGTTATACGATGTTTGTTAGTATACTGATGCTTCCATGTTATTTCCACTCTACTTCTAAAGTCCTGAAAAACCAGTTTTGAGTCTGAGTGTTGAAACTCTTTTGGTACACTAAAACACCAGCAGGCATTACCTCTACCTTTACAATGGAATTATGTTACTTTTAAAATGAGAGCAGCTGAATGTGGTGGAGCACGCCAGTAACCCCAGCACTGGGAGACTGAGGGAGGAGAATCACTGTGAGTTTGAGGCCAGCTTGGGCTACAAAGTGAGTTCAAGGCCAGCCTAAACTGCAGAGTGAAACTCTGTCTCAAAAAAGACAAAATAGGGACTGGGGATATAGCTCAGTGGTACAGTGCTTACCTAGCAAGCACAAGTTCCTGAGTTTGATTTTAGGCACCAAAAAAGACAAAATAAATAAGTAAATTACTTAATTTAATAGCATAAAATGAGAAGGAAAGTTCTCTATTGTAAAACTGTTCTTCCAGAACAAATATGGTATATAGAGGGAGAAGAATATTTGTTCTTTGTTTTCTTCTGCAGCAAAAAGAGAGATTATGTTAACACCTATAACGGTGGCTTACAGTCCAAAGCGATCCCCGAAAGAAAATTTGTCCCCAGGATTTAGTCATCTACTTAGCAAAAATGAAAGCAGTACCATTAGGTAAGTTCTCTAAAATTGCAGCATCAGATATATGTTACTGAGTTTTTAATTAGTTATTTGCAGTATATAATGATTGCATTCATCATGGGCGACTAGTGGCTTGCACATACCACAGCTTAATTCTTTTTTTTTTTGTTCCCTTCTTCCCTGTATTATTGATTTTTAAAATGTTGATTTCTGCTTGTAGCTATCACTTATTTTTCAGCGAGAAATCAGTCTCAGAACTTTGAATGTAAGTTAACTCTGAATGTATTATGAAAAATAAAGTATGACAGTACATGAAAACAGTTTTCAACTACATAAACTTGACTACTAGATTTTAATATCCACCTCCACACCCGCCCAGCTATTGGCTGGAGGGTAATGGCTCTGTATCATCTTGTAAAGGCACACCAAGGTCTCAGGAGACTCTGGAATCATTTGTGCAGGAAGTTGGCAGCTTTGCTTGCTTCTGAGCAAACAGTTTGCTGTGCCAGGGGCCACGGTGCCAGGGGTGTGCAGGCAGGGCCTGGCTCCTGGTCCTAGACCCAGTCCCCCAGGCTCTGGGAAGCTCACACTACAGTTTTCCCCTACAGAACCAGCTAACACCTGTGGTACATGTGAAAGATCAAAAGACAGTGTATGGATGTTTGGTTTAAATCTCTAGTGTGTGATTGCTGGGTCATTTTGTGTTAGAAAATAATAGACATTACATTTTATGTTTGAAAATCATATGACCAGCTCTCCTCTCTTCTCTTCTCTCCTCTCCTCTCTCTTCCCCTCCCCTCTCTTCTCTCCCCTCTCTCCTTCTTCTCTCCCCTCTCCCCTCTCTCTCTCAAATGTGTAAGTATATGAGCTAGCTGGATGAAAGCTTGTCATACTAGTGAAGACAGGGAAAATCAGCTAACACTTTCTTCTCACAAGTAACTTGTTTCATTCAATAGATTTGATATACTTTTGGATGATTTAGATTCCATCCCTATGTCCACATTGCAACCACCCAGTCCAAGAAAGCAGCTTCAGTTTTTTCCTCCAGATGACTCCGAAGGTATTTTTTCCTAAAAATTATTAATTTTGTTTTTGAGACAGGGTCTTGCTATGTTGTTTAGGCTGGCCTTGAGCTGACTATGTCAAACTCGCAGCTGTTATCCTTCCTCAGCCTCCTGAGTGCTCGGATGACAGGTGTATCCCACCATGCCTATTTAATTATAGTCTTTCATTTTCTTGAGATTCTGGTCTTTTCAAAGTTCTAGATATTATCTTAGAATATTCTATGCTTAAATATTTTTCTGCTCAGGGACCTTTAAAAGTAAACATTCATAAGGCTTCACTTATGTCACTGTTGGTTATCTTCATTGAAAAGTTGGGAAACTGAGGTCCAGGCAGTGTTAATGTTTAATTACCAGTTCTAGATTCTTCACTATTCCCTTTCCTTTTCTTTTAGGCTCTGTAATTTATAAGAAACTTTTTTCTTTTTTTAGTACATAAGCAACTTTGGTTTGGGTAATTTTTTGTCTCATTTGTATCTTAAATTTGGGTAAAATTGTAAGGTAATGTTTGTGAAATCACTTGGCTAGGCCCTAAAAGGGTAAGTGTTTAGTGTTGCTCTTGTGTGTACTACATATAATGAGTTTAGTCTTTAAATTTTTCCTTTTGGTTTATTTCCTTTAATTACATGCAAGCTTTATTTAAAGTCATTTTGGGAAGTTATAAAAGCTTTTAGAATTTCATGAAGAAAGAGCACTGAGTAAATACAGTTGATTATTGTATCTCTGTTACTTTTGGGAGCCATATAGTAGCTATTTCCAAAAACACATATATTTGGGAAAGTTGATAAGAAATGTAAGACATTTCTTTCCTTTCTGACAGAAAAAAACATTTCAGAAAAGGCCATCGACAGCTGTGCTAGTCATAGCTCTCACCCTGAACTCTTGCCGGATGGAGTGAAGACAGTTTCTATGAGGCCAGCCTTGGAGAAGAATAAATCAGTTAGCTATGAGCAGTATAAGCCTGTTTCAGTAACGCCACAGGGTAATGATTTTGAATATACAGCAAAAATTAGGACCCTAGCTGAAACAGAGCGATTTTTTGATGAACTTACAAAAGAAAAAGACCAGGTAAACAAACAAAAAAAATTTAATATGTCTTTCTGAATTTATGCCTATGTCTAATGTGTAATAAGAAGAGAGTTGTTGAGTCAAACCTGTCCTGGGAGGTCACTGTGGGGTTCTGCCTAAAACTATAGCAGAAATAAACACTGTCATGGCCAACAGATGACAGAGGGAACTTAGTGAAGCCAGAATAGACAAGAAAATACTGAGCTAGAATCTGTTCTTTTAAATTTATGTTATACTCCTCCCTGCTGGGAATTAGAATTCTTTTGTTTGGATTTATATTTTTTTTGCATGTGTTAACAGATTGAGGCAGCCCTAAGTAGAATGCCATCTCCTGGAGGAAGAATCACTCTGCAGACGAGACTGAACCAGGTCAAGTGGGGTCTGCTTTAGGGGTTTGGTGCTAGCGAGCACCCCACTTATCCGGGGGAACTGTGAAGTCACAGCATGTTGCATGGAGGCAGAACTGAAGTAGTCTGCAGTCAGAACCTTCAGTCTTCGTGGGAGGGAGGCTTCGGTGGTTGTAGTTATTTCATAACCATATGCTAGCTTTCAGGAATCTGATTTTACCTTTAGACTTCAATAAAATGTTCATTGTAGCTTCAGAGAAAATGGCAGTAAGTTTTTCTTTTTTGTTTTTTCCTCTTTTATATGTGAGACCTAGGGATCGAACCAGGGCCTCACATATATAGACTAGGTGAATCCTGCACCATCATGCAGCAGCCCTCTTCTGCAGTGTGCCTTGGAACAGACTGTAGATCGTTTTATTTGCTTTTTGAAACAGGGTCTCACTATGCAATGTAGGCTGTGCTGGGATTACCTGCATGCACCACCACACCCAGCCAGATTGTACAGTGCTAAAGTTATGCTCTTGTGTTAAGACTTTTTGTTGCTGCTTGACAGCTCCCATCCCCATCATTTGTTCCTAAATCTGTTTAGTAAGCATGTGAAATACTGAATTTGCAATAGGAATTGCTTTAGAGCTAGCCAGAGATGTGATTCCACTGCTGAGCAGGAAGTGATGCAGGTCATATGGCCCATGTGCATTTCTGTTTTCTTTCTAATAGGAATTTGACCACGGTTGCTTTGATACATAATGTTGTTTCCTAATTAGTAGTTCAGATCCCATGTGCATTTCTTCAGTTGCTTTTTTTTTTTGGCGGGGGGAGGGAACCTGGGATTGAACTCAGGTCCTTGCGCTTGCCAAGGAAGTGCTTATTCTACTGAGCCATCTCCCTGGCCCTTCCAGTTGCTTTTTCAAGAGAGTTTAAATGCATGAAACCATGGGACATTTAAAATTCCCTTCTAACCAGGAATGGTGATAGACACCTGTAACCCAAGCAGTAGGGGCGCTGAGGCAGGATGATCACTGGGGGTTCAAAGCCAGCCTGGATGTATAAGGAGACCTTGTCTCAAAAACAACAGAACAAAACAAAACAAAAAAACCAAAAAAACACCAAAACCAAAGTAAAATATTTTCTAGTAATGTTTGAGACAAAACAGTAAATATGAATCTCTAACAGCTTTTTAGCAACTTAATTTTAGTAAAAGTTCATTTTCATTCTGATCTGTGATATCAGAAAGGGGCTGGCAGGTTAGCTCCATTGTCTAAAGCGCCTATTTGGGCAAAATCAGTCAGGGACAAGGGATTGCTGTTCAAACCCCAGCACCATATGCCGCACCAGACCTGGCCTTAAGGCAGCTTGAGCTAGCCAAAAAAAAAATAATAATAAAAATAAAAAAAATAAATAAAAAACAACCTTCTCAAGTTTTTGGGGCTAGCCAGATAGCTCAGTGAACTACAGACCTACTTAGGCAGAGCGCAGTGGCTGGGGTTCCATCTTCAGCGTGCCATGCCAGCCCTGCCCCTGGGGCATGCTGAGCCAGCAGTTGAAACTAGGTGTGGTGGTGTGTGCCTGTAATCCCAGCGGTTGGGACACTGAAAATAGGAGGATCACTACAAGTCTCATCTGTATAGTGAGACCCTGTAGACTCTGTACTAAATACATTTTAAAAAAAGAAACAAAAAGAAAGATACCTCCCCACCCCCAACACAAGTGCCCCCTCCAAATAGCCAAGGGTTCTTTCAAGGACATGTACTCTGAGTCTTTTTACTGCTTCTGTTCTGTTTTTTTTTTTTTTTTTTTTTTTTTGGCGGAACCAGGGATTGAACTCAGGCCCTTGCACTTGCTAGGCAAGCGCTTATTCTACTGAGCTATCTCCCTGGCCCCAAGCTTGGAATACTGCTTCTGTTCTGGAAGTTAATACTGTATAATTTGCAAGATTTGACACATGAAATTCTTCAAATAATTTTTAGGAAGACGTGTTGATACTTTGTTTTTAAATTAGAAATGCTCCTATATAATGAATGGTGCAGTATTTTCCTGGCTCTTAAAATAAGACTTGAGGCCACTCATGATGTCAGGCCACTTGTGCTCCCCAGGGCGCAGGTAGTGGGTGCAGAGGGGCTGAGGGCACTCGTGCGAGGCTCACAAGTGGTTCAGACTGGGCAAACAGCAATTAAAAGGGTTCAGACCCAGGGCTGGTGAGATAGCTCAGTAGATTAAATCCCTGCCTAGGCAAGCTCAGGACCAGGGATTGATTCCAGGTATCAAATGCTACTCCAGCCTGGCCCCTGGGCATGCTGAGCCAGTGATCGAGTCTGAGCGTGGTGGCACACACCTATAATTCCAGCACTGGGGAGGCTGAAAACAGGAGGGATGCGTGAGACCCTGTACCAAATACATTAAAAAAAAGACCCTCTAACGAATAAGAGCAGAACACAGTGCAACAAATGCATTGCCTAAAAGCTCATCACATGGTAGGTGTTTTTCCAGAAACAGTTCTCAGAATGTAGAAAAGCTCACGCCATTTATAGCAGATGGAGCTGAAATGTTGCACTTTCTGGAGTACAGCTTGACATGTATTCAAAGCCTCACACTTGCATTCCTTGAACTTAGCATTTTTAACTTCTGGGAATGAGTCGTAAGGCAGTACTCATAGACTTGCAAAGAGATACATTTAAGAAATTTATTACAGCCTTACTTACAGTATCCAAAATTAGAAGCAGTCTAAATTTGTACTAACAGATTCCTGGTTAAACATCTTAAATATGCTGGAATATTGTATTATACGTTAACTTAAAAGAACTATATTTCATAACATAGCAAGAAATTCAACTGAACAATATTTGAAATACTAGCTTGATTCTGTTTAACTGTGTTTTTACCTTTTTAAAAAGAAAATGCTTTTATGCAAAGAAATAGGAAAGGGAAGGAAGAACAGTGGATATTTATTTTTTGCTCATCTGTCTTCTAGGTATTCTGTAATGAACATACAATTATTTTTTTGAGATGGTCTCACCAGGTAGTTCAGAGTGGTCTCAGGCTCGTGGCAATCTTTCTGCCTCAGCCTCTCAAGTGCTTGGATTACAGGTGTGAGCCACCACACCAATATAAACATATAATATTTTCATTGAAGATAATTTTGTTTTATTTCAATATACCACTGGAATTAGTACTGATAAAAGTATTTAGAAATATATATATATATATATATATATATCTCCATTTAAAAAAAATCACAGAACTAATGTCTGGCTCTTTTTTGCTCTCAGTCCATCAAAGAACTCTGTCCTTCCATTTGGTTGTGCTACTATTTCTGGAATCTCCATATACTGAGAATAATTTGAAGTGTGGCATTTATTTTGAGGGAATGGGAAGCTGATTCACATTGTTCAGTTTAGAATAGTGTGACTTGTATAGAAAGTAAAATAATCATAATTAGAAGTTTATACTTTTTCTTTTATGAAAAGGTCAGTTTGGTGATAATTGGGAACTGGTAAACTTGATGGGGAATTCTTATCACTTTCCTGTTCTTTTCACCTAGGAAGCTTTGGAAGATCGTTTGGAAAAGATCAATCGAGAACTGGGTTCGGTTCGCATGACACTGAAGAAGTTTCATGTGCTGCGCACCTCTGCAAATCTCTGAGATTTGTGGCCATTAAATTTGGAACATTTTTGTTTGCACTAATGTATAATTATGCACTCAGAAAAGGCAATCTATTTTGTACTGTTTATAAGCCTCAAGACAGTAGTTTTACAATCATGCTATTATTATAGTTGCTATTTTATACTTCAAATGACCACGTATTTTCACGATATTTTTGTTATGCTCAGGAATCTATTGTATATTTTAATATTTAAAAAAACATTATTTTAAAATAGCATATGTCCTTACTTTATATCAAGAATAAGGAAATGTAAACCAGGAAGGCAGCTTGTTTCTAAGTAAATAGTGTTATCCTTTTACAGAAAACTTTGCACACACTGGTTTTATAAACTTGTTCTATACTGTAAATATAGTTAATTTAAAAAAATAATGCTAATAGCTTCCATGATGAGAAACTAACATATGCTGAATATGGAAAGTATAGCATACATTGAATTTCAGTTGTGTGGATGTTTTTAAAAACTGGCAATGCAGGCCCAGGGCAGTAGCATAGGTCAGTAACCCAAACGTGTGCGGGAGGGATGAGAGTTTGAGGTCAGCCTGGACTATATAGTGAGACTCTTGTCTCAAAAATGATAATGTGATTCCTATTTGAGATGTAAATCTTGGAGTAAATATCAAAACTAGTAATCCTGGAGTATTAAAAACTATATAAATATAATTTTTTATTTCTCTAAAACTTTGTAAGGAAAGAAAAAAAGAGGAATGTTAATTTTGTCTTAATATGTAAAATTAAGCAATTGGGGAGCTGCAGCATTTGCCCATCATTCTAAATGAAACTTGGTGTGCTATACTGGACAAGTGGACAGATGGACAGAACTTTGATGAAACACAGGCCATCACCCAGTGCAGCTCTAGTTTTCTTAAAGCACATGGCCTCAGCTGCCAACTGAAGTTGTCAGCCAGCCATTTTCACCTGTATCCACTTCCTCCACTTTTGCAAAAAAAAAAAAAAAAACCAAAAAACAAAACCCTAGTAGGTGCTATACGAACCCTTGATTTGGGCCCAGGGAAATCTCCTTTGCTAGTTCATAGACAGGGAACATGTCTAGATAAGAGTCTGGTGCCTTTCATGTGGCCATGCTAGAGGCACTACTATGGTCCTGGAGCAGTAGCACATCTGTGTGGGAACTGCTGGTTAGATCCGGGCTACTCCGCTTTGCCTTCAACATTTTGGTAGCCAGTCTGAACCAGTGCCCACACCACATACACAAGCTTGGTATGTATTGCTAAGCAGACTCAACCTTAGCTCTCAAAACTCATTAACCCTGACAGTGCTCAGGTTTTAATTTTGATTTTGCTCTTTGAGCATTTTTCCTTCTGTGGCTTTTAGTAATAGTTCTAGTGAACCAAGTCTGCCCAGCTATTCCATTAGGGTATGAATACTGCCTTTGAGCAGATGCTCATTGAGCATCTTTCACCAAAGCTTTGCCCAGCTGATCTCCAGGCTTGAGGCCCATGCCCTACTCCCTTATCTACTTTGGGGGCTTCTCAGCCAGGAGGGGGGCCTGGAACCAGGACAGCCAAACCTCCATGCTTGTCTTCTGCCACTAGTTGAGTAAGCTAATGAAAATTGCTTACTCTCAGTGCACCTTGGAGGCAGGGCCAAGGAGTTACCTTTTTTTTTTTTTTTTTAAATATATTTGGTACAGGATCTCACTATGCAACTCAGACTCGTAGTGATTCTCCTGTTTCCAGCCTCCCCAGAGCTGGGATTGCAGGTGTGCACCACCACACCTGGCATGGCCTGTGGTGCTGGTAATCAAACCCCTGCCTCTGCGTTTGTCTAAGCAGGCGCTTACTCCACTGAGCTCTCACTGGCCCTGCAGGAAATATTGATTTATTCCAAAAAAGGCATTCAGCACCATCAAAATGTCTTCCAGAGGCCAGTGAGATAGCTCAGCAGATTAAAGCACCTGCTTAGGCAAGCACCTGGACCATGGTTCGATCCCTAGCACCATGGTGCACCAGCCCCGCTCCCAGGGTCAGCCGAGCTGACCACAGAGCCTGAGCTTAGTAGCATAAGCCTGTAGTTCCAGTGCTAAGGAGGCTGAAAAGCAGGGTCACTATGAGTCCAAACTGTGTAGTGAGACCCTGTAACAACCAAATTCATTAAAAAAAAAAAAAGTCTTCCATGCCTCAGCATATACTTTGATTTTCTAATAGGTTGAAACTATTTTTTCTTTTTCTATGTATTTAGTACATGGTCTCACTACACAGATTGGACTTCTAGTGACTCTCCTGTTTACATCCTCCCAAGTGCTGGGATTACAGGCGCCCGCCACCACACCCAGTCTCAATAGCTATCTCAGCGCACCCTGGGGGCGGGACCGGCACACATGGGGTATGAAACCCCTGTCCCTGTGTTTGTCTAAGCATAGGCTTTAATCTGATGAGCTATCTGGCCAGCCTGAAGCTATCACTTTCTTAATTAAAAAATTTTTAAAAATTCTTCATAGTTGTGAAGAAAGAAACCAAGTAATATTCTTTCAGCTGTCTACCCCCTTGGTAACACTTACCTTGCTAACAAAAAACAACCCAGCCCCAAAGTGGGAAGGGCTGCAGTCTGTCACTCCAGGGATGTAAACTTTTTCAGCTGGAGCTGTGCTGCAGTTAGTAAAAAATCTGAGTGAATCTTCCACTTTTGGAAAGTGCCATTTTGAATACAAAACTCTTCTGTTGCCTTCCTGTCCTCCCTGGTATAAACCTTTCTGCTTCTCCAGCGAAATCAATAGCAGGTCTGGCTAAAGCTCGCACAGTTACTGCTGGGTTATGGGAGAGAGGAGCCAAGCCAGACAGACCTGGGTCACACCCTGAGGCAGGTCTGTTCTCTTCATCTCTGAATGGTAAGACCAAGCCATAAGGAGATTCCTTTCATTACTGGAGATTATGGCTAGCTTGCTTGGTGTTTAGTAAATGTGTAATAAATAGTGCATTTTAGATTCGTTATGAACTAAGTGGTTTTTGAGATGATAATTTCTTTTAAAAGTAAAAGGGGATTGTGTCCCAACCAGCTGACCTAGAAACCACCTTGGTTTGACATTTCTGTTATGTGACCTAAGATATTACTGCATAAAATCATGGGTTTTCTTGGAGTTTCTGTTGTTTTTTTTTTTTTTTTTTTTTTTTGCATTTTTGAGACAGGGTCTCACTATGCAGTTCAGGCTGGCCTTAAACTCACTTTGTAGCTCAGGCTGGTCTCGAACTCACAACAATCCTCCTGCCTCAGCCTCCCGAGTGCTGGGATTACAGACATGTGCCACCATGCCCGGCTTGGAGTTTCTCTTTTAATGTGAGGGTTGTTTTTTTTAAGAACTAAAAATTTAAAAGTAGGTAGATTGTCAAGTGCAAGTTTAGAAGACACCTTGATCTTAAAGTTTGTGATTTAGGAGTTGATACAAAAAGTTATTGCCAATGTAATTAAAATAATTTTTCCTTCACGTGTTCCATGAGTAATCCTTTTACGGTACTTCCAGTGCCCACCACTGATCCCTAAAAGATTCACATGGAGATTAAAAGCCAGATGCTTTGCTGAATACTGTTTGAATTCTGAACACTGCATCAGTGTATGTAGTAAAATTAGGTATTGCCCTTTTAATTTTTAGAAGTCTCAATAGCAGTTTTCACTAAAGTTTCATTGTGCCACTTGTGCTGCAAGTGTTTTAAGAACCCTTAAAAAAATAAATGTATATCTAGTGCCCTTTAGGAATCATAAATCATACATCCTGAGTGAGTCATGTATAGTTATGAGATTTGCAGGTCTGGGTAATTTGGTTATATTGCACAAAATGTCAGAAATAATTTCCTGCCCTGACAAGAGCTCTATGGTTGGGTAACAAAGTACACTAGCATTCTCAGGACTTTTCTTATGTAATCATTTTCTGTCTGGCTCATGATATATTTCACCACGGTCCTCAGAGATAGGAGGAATCAAGCCATAAATTTGCATTTGCTGGCCATTATGTATCATGTCATCACTGGGCCTAAGGATTTCAAAGATAATTATGTTTTACTCACATTTATTTGCTCTAGCCATGACCAGTAATGGGAAACAGTTGCTTCATATAATGCTGCTGATAGCTAAACAAAGACAAGTGCTTGTTGCAGTTTTTAATATAGTCAAATACTGGAGTGACTGCAATTGTAAGCTCCAGGAGAGGGGGGACCATTTTGTCTTCATTCTCACAGGCACTCAATAAACCTTTGTGAATATCAACTGTATCATGGTCTTAGTGTATTTATTCATCCGCTCATGGTGAGATCTGGTTGTAGTGGTAAGGCCTAGGGACACAAAAGTCCCACACAGTGGTTTGCATAGTCATCAAAATGCTACAGTGGCCTTTATCCAGGAGCTGGCTTGTAGCCAGCTTCACAGGCCAGAGATCTTTAGCCTGGACAGTTGTGGATGCTCCAGAAATCTGAAGGCGTCTGTGGGGAGTATCTGATGAATACCCCAACTCAGCTATCTGTAGTGGTCATAGTCATGTGACAATGACTTTCCTGGGCCATCCAGTCTGCACATTTGAGTGTGACCCAAGGAGGTGAACAACCTGTGTGGTTCTCTCCCTGTTTGTATCTGAACGCATCTTGGACCACTGTAATTTTAGTTTGAACTTGCCCTGAGGAGTCCTCTGGGTCTCTCAGCCATAAAAGGTGATAGCTTGGGAGGGATCAGCTATCAGTAGGTTTTAGGTGTGCCCTTTTTAGTTCCATGACTTCAGCTTTTGGCAAAGAGGTGTGCTCTTACTTAAACATTTTTTTCTTTCAAATCTCACCAAGTACCACCTTGTTCTTTTGACAACTGGGGAGTCTTATCGGGATGGAACATCAGGAGGCAGCTATTTCTGGACCCTGCCTGCTCCTTTCAGAGGTGAAGATCAGAGCCTCATGCATTCTCTGGCGACCGCTACTCCCCCTGCAAATGACCAGCAAGCGCTTCTCGGCCCATTGTGCATCCCGCTTGCTGAGGAAAGAACTGGGCCTCTGTTTCCCCAGATCTCTGGTCTGTGGCCAGTGCGGTGCCCAGCATGGGGGTCTGGGCTTCCGCTCGCTTCCTTCGACCTGGACCACTGTTCAGGTGTCTTACGGGATCTACTGCGGTTGTTTCCCTCGGGTCGGCCCTGACTCCCAGGGAACTTCACTTATCCGGGTGGCTGAGCGCCCACCGCCCCTTTCCAGGTGCACTGGGTGTCCCCGGCGTGACCCGCGAGTCCTGGACGGCGGGGCTGCGGGCGCGAAGGGACGGGAGGAGCAGGGGCCCCCACCGCAGGGTCAAGGCGCGGAGCCCGCGGACGCCAGGCGGCACAGGTCCTTCCGGCCGCGACTCCGCAGGGCCGCGCCCCCGCCGCTCCCCGCGCGGCCTGAGGAGGCGCCGCCCGCCGCCGCCGCCGCCGCCGCCGCCGCGAGTGAGGGAATGCGAGCCGGGCCGGCACGCGCGGGCCGCTGAGGCGCGGGGCAGAGCTGTCCAGCCGCCCGGCCCCGCTCCCCCCCGCGCCCGCCGCGCCCGCCGAGCGCCGCACGTGGCCGCCGCCGGAGCATGCCCGCCGCCGCCCCGCCGCTCGCCCGGGCCCAGCAGGCGGCGGGGGCGCGCGGGGCCGCGGGGCACAGCCGGCCGGGCTGGGGCCGCGGCGTGAGGAGGCGGCGGCCGCCGAGCCCGGAGCGCGGCCGCGAACGAGCGAGCGGGTGAGTGGCGGCGGCGGCTGGAGGGTGAGGACTGGGGAACCGGAGGGAAGGGGGGACAGAGAAGGCGGCCCCAGGCCCGCGGGAGCCCAGGCCGGCGCGTCCCGGACCCGCGCGGCGCCCTGAGGGCCCGGAGGCCCGGTCTGGGGAGCTCGGGGCCCCGCTGTGGGGGCGCAGAGGAGGGCAGTCGGTGTCGTGAGGGACCCCCGCCCGGAAGGTGGCCCGAGTGCCGCGCTGGCCTCCCAATTCGTGCCCCAGATGCCGACTTCCAAAATTTGTTGTTCGCGGCCCGGTTGTGGAGGACGGTCCTCCTTACCCCGAGATAAGTGTCACCGTGGTCGGTCTAGGCGCGGGGGTGGTGGGCAGGTGCGGTTTGACCCCACTTGGGAAAGCGCGGGAAGGGGCTGTTGAGAAGTGGCGGCTGGCCTGTCACCAGTCCTGCCGGGCAGGACGTGGCTCTAGGCAGCCGCTTGGGTGGGCGAGGGGCCCAAGCCCGGGGTGTTGCTCCTAAATCTCCAGTCTGTCACAGGGAGGTCCCCCAGCAACTTCCCCTACACCCATCCTGTGTCCTTTCCAGTCCGTATCGTATTGGGGCTGAAGGAAGGAAAGTTCAGTGTCCCCTCCATGCTAAATGGAGATTCCGAGTAAACAGTGCGTGTTACACCGAGGCCTTTCAAGGCAAGCCCTCTAGCTTTGTCCCTTTCCCTTCTGCGTGGAAATCCTAGATTTCTTCTCTCCTCATCTCTGAAAAACTAGGCCTGCCTGCCTCCCCCCTCCAAAATCTGGATTTTTCAAAGGAGCCCACAAAGAGCATCTTCTTTTATCCACTGCCAGGTCTCACCTCTGCCCCCACCCCAGTCACCAGAGCTGATAGGGTAGCCCCAACCTCTGGGAGGAAAATTCCAATAGCTCCCCTTCATTGGAATCACTCCTGCTGCCCAACCTGGACTCCTTTCTCAGCTTTGAGTCCCCACCATGATTTATTGTTGCAGCTCTTATCGCAATCTGTCTTATTTTATAGCTACTTTTGTGCCTGGTTTATCTTCCTTGCTGGATTGTGAGCTCCTGGCTTGGAGACTCAGTTATCTCTGGGCCTAGCCCTGATCAGCATCTGCATGGAGCAGAAGCCCCTGTAAGACTTGTTCCTGAGACCCTGGTTTCTGGTTCTGGACTGTGTCCTCCTGTTTAGAATCTGTATTTTGTGCTGTCCAGGCCTCAGCTGCTGTTAGGAAGTGCCATTGCCATAGGCAGTGACTTGCCAAATGAATAGGACAGCACAGACTCCGCTGTGAGCTGGCCAGGCCCTGCCTGTAGGTTCCCCTAGTGGTGCGTGTGGAATGGACTGTTCTCTCTTCTGGCTTTCTCTGGCTGCTAATGCTCCAGAAACATCAGGGTAGAGCACTAGGCTCTGGGAACCAACAGGCCTGGGTTCCATGCCTGTTTTTGCACTAACTTGCTGTGTGAACTTAACCAAGTTATTTGGTATTTTTTGTTTTTGTTGGTGCTGAGTTGCTCCCAATAGGGACAGGGCTCAAATCTGAGGTGTTCCTGCCTCAGATACCAAAGTGTGGAATTATAGGACACTGGTGTTTTTTGGTCTTGGTTGCACCTATGGAATTTGCAAGAAGGTTCCCCTGTCTATATAAGGTCCTTGGAGACCTGGGTTCTGTCTGTTCTGCCTCTCTCTGGCTTTGCCATACTCCACACTCAGCTCTAGGCCTCCAGGCTCCTCAGAGTTTTTCAAGGTACAGAGCTGTGTACCTTCCCCAAGCACCTTGTCTTCTCTGGGGACCCAGTTTATTTTCCCTAATGGAGTCAGTCCCCTTCACTTTGTGCTACCCCAATCTGCTCCCATGTGCCTCTGGGCCAGGCAGAGCTCCAGGGCCTCTCACACAGTAGACACCTATGGAATGCGAGAGCTGGCCTGGATGACCATCATGAGCGCATGGCCACGGGCCATAGCTCTACACCTTCTCAAGCAGGTGTCCTCCTAACCAGCTCATCTGGTTAAGGAGACCCAACCTGGCAGTCACAGAGGACATGCGATTAGTTTAGAGATTTGGAGAGCAAATGTCTGGTGCTTCAGGGTCACTGCTTTGCTATTTTAGGAAAACATACTAGGGGGTCTTGTGTTCATGTGTGAGAAGATAGTGATTGTGCTATACTCTACTGTCTTTTGTCATACATCAGGAGGGCTGGCTGGTGTCTGACCAGCTGGTCAATCTAGAGTGAGCTGTCTGGTGCTTGTATCTCGGTTCTCAGCTTTACTTGGATGAGATCAATCCTTTTTCAGACAGCCACTGAACAGGGCCCTATCCTCCAGACATAGCTTCTCCATGGGTCATTTGGCTGATGTTTCTAAGCTTTTCCTTGGTATCTTAGAAAGTTGTCAGATACAGCCATACTCTCCTTGTTTGCTGTATACCATAATCTGAGGTATTGCCCCCTTTGCTAAAGGTTCTTACAGTGCTTAATGACAAACTTTTTAAAAACATTTCTTTTAGAGTTTAAGACTAAGCAAACTTTGCTTTCCTGGGAGACTAGGATGCCTTTTCCTTTGTTAATGAGGAAGAAAGTGGGGAAGGAAGACAGGCATTGTTTGCATACTCTGCACCACACAGTATGAGCACAGGGCCATAGCATTCCTTGAGGAGTAGTTGGTGTTTTTCCCCAAGAAAGAAGTTGAGACACAGGACAGCTGAATTGTCCAGGATCTGTCTGGATTTGTTCCTGTTTCTGACTTTCCATCCTACATTTTCCAGATGATTATGATTTCTCTCTTCTCCTTGGCTTCCAGGATGCTTAGCATACAATGTGATTTGTTGTTGTTGTTTTGGTGTTGGGAATGGAACTTAGGACCTTGCACTTGCCAGGCAGGAGTTGTGCCACCAAGCTATATCTCTGGCCTACAGTGTTGTGTTTGCCCCATGTAGCAACCATATGCACTTTCCCTCATGGTCAGCATCTTTATTTCTGTTTACCATTTCTCTGTGCGCATGTTCGTGTGTACAATTTTTTTTCTTTCCTTTTTTTTTTTTTTTTTTGGCAGAACCAGGGATTGAACTCAGACCCTTACGCTTGCCAGGGAAATGCTTATTCTACTGATCCATCTCCCAGACCCGTTGTGTGTACATTTCTATTTTTCATAACATTGTCACAATCCTTCTGGAAAGCAGTAGACAGATAATTGAATTGAGTTTAGTAAATGATGTTTGTCAGATGCTTAGGCCTACTCCCAGTGTGGTTAGGCAGAAGTGTTCTTGGGTAAGCCAGGGTGTGTGTGATAATTGTTGCTTGAAGGCAGAGTTCACAGGGGCAGACGCCCTTTCTGGGTAAGGTAGTGAGAGCTGCCTTCCTGGAAGACTGGGATTTAAAGTCAGCCACAGCGATCACATAATCACATGTTTGTCAGACTTAGATGCAAAGTCTGGCAGTCAGAACAGCCTTTGTAGAGTAGGCTTTTGATGGGTGTGGAGAGGATCACTTCCAGGCTTGGAGTGGGAAGGCTGGTGATGCCTTTCTCAAGTCCTCTACAGCCTCAAGAGAGGGTCTGAGAACATGGCAATGAGAGAGAGGCAGCAGCAGGCAGGAAGAACAGACTTGCCCAAGGCTGCTCTGCCACGCTGGGGCCAGGCTGACCAGGGCCCTAAACACCAGGTTAGTCTCTTTTCTTTATGCTGTTAGGCTGGCAATAGCAGCCTGCATGTGGGTCCTTTCTTTCTGCACAGTGAGTATGAGATTATTGGCTTCCTTAGATGGAGGCCAAGCAAACACTGTGAAAAACCCCTGTATACCTTTATGACCAAAGACATAAAGAGCACTGTTAGGAGAGGCAGGCTGGCATTTGCTTAAGTTACTCATGTGAACAGCTGTCCTTGCCAGAAGACAAAATGGCCGTTAACCAACAGGCAAGGATCTGGTAACAGGCCAGTGAAAAACCCAAGTGACCCTTTAGGTGTTTTCTAGTTCTTCATTCTTTCATGATGGGGAAGTAAAAAAGAGGCAGAAGTGGAGGGGGAGCCTGAGCAATCCCTCAGGGAAACCAGTGTCTCACCCCCTCTTTGCTGACATGTCCTGGATGTCCCTGAGAAATTTTCCTGTGAGTGCCTGTACCTGGGGTTTTTTATTCTCATTGTGGAGGTCAGAGGTTACATTCAGAGAGTTGTGGATTGAAGGAAGGTGGAACCTATTGGGCCATCTGGGAGACTGAAGCTGAATCTGAATTCAGAGCAGAAGGGGAGTGTTGGTTCTGTGAGGTGTGGACCTGCCAGCCTTCAGCCTTAGGGGCAAATGATTACCACCAGTAGATCAGCGCTGTAGAGATACAGTGTGTGTCACATATGCCTAGGGGGTCAGTCTTATTGTTCAAGGCTGTTGTCTATAAAGTAACCCCCAGTCTGGGGACATGACTCAGTTGAATAAGTGCTTCCCTGGGTAAGTGCAAGGGACTGAGTTCAATCCCCACTTCTGAAAAAAAAATCACTCAAATTGTTTGGGGCTGGGGAGATAGCTCAGTAGAATAAGTGCTTCCCTGGCAAAGTTCAATCCCTGGTTCCACCAAAAAATAAATAAATAAAATTTATAAAGTCACCCCCAGAGCCAGGCATGGTGATACACACCTGTAATTCCAGCACTCGAGAGGCTGAGGCAAGAGGATGGCTATGAATCTGAGACCAGCCTGGGCTTCAAAGTGAGCTCAAGGCCAGCCTGAACTGTATATGGAAACTGTCTCAAAAAGACAAAAAAAAAGTTACCCCCAATACTGAATTAGCAGACCCTGAACCTTTGTTCCCAGGGGAAATACAGGTTAGGTTCCTGGCAGCTTCTGGTCATGACATTTTGCTCAGCTTATCATCAGAAGGTACTTTATTTAATATATAGTACCTATATTAGTTATAACTCTTGCCCTCATTATCATCACATGACTCGTGTCTGCAGGAAGCTCATCTAACATGGCTTTTTTGCACGTAGGGACCCTCTTGCCCTCTGCATCACTGCACAGCACTTCAGCTGTGTGGTTGGGGCCATTTAAACAGCAAAATGACCAACACACAGCACCTACATTCCAGAGCCATGTCCTAAACAGACTGTGGTGGACCTGGTGTAAGAGGTGATTGTTGCCTCATTCTGTCTCTACTGGGCAATCTACAATATTTTGCCACTCTGTCTGGGATGAAAATGCTATGTATGAGGACTGGTTTGGGGTTACAGGTACATATTAGTGAGTAGCTGAGTTCACAAATATAAAATCCACTAATAAGGAGGATCCACCCTCCAGACACATGTGCCGAGCCTGCCCTGGGTGAATGAATGAATGTTGGAGTCCAGGATGAGGCTGATGGGCAATTTATTGTGTTGGCTTATTGTAGGTATCAGGAAAGGAGGCCTGTCTTCCCTCCACCTCCTAGAACCCCCTAATCCATGTCCCCTCTCCACAGGGGAAGAGGGACCCTATACCTGCACACAGTGTGTCCCAACATAGTGTCCATCCCTGACAGAGGTGGCCCTTGCTGTGAGGAGCTGAGGGCAAAGGAATGATTGCCCAGAGGAATGATCTTCCTATGTTTTAGGCCACGATGGGGCCTCCTGAGGCTCACACCTCAAATCCTTCTGTAACTTTGGCAGTCTCTCGGAACCTTTCCAAAAATATACCTCCATGTGCCCTAGTAAGTGTTGCTACAAGTTGAAAGCAGTAGTGCACATCTCTAATCCCAGCTACTTAGGAGGCTGAAGCCGGAGCATTGCAAGTTCAAGACTAGCCTGGACAACTTAATGAAACCCTGACTCAAAATTTTAATAAAGGGCTAGGGTATATAGCTCAGTGGCAGAGCATTTGCCTAGCATGCTTGAGGCCCTGGCTTCAGTTCTCAGTACTGCCAAAGAGAAAGAGCTGGTACATGTGTACCCCAGACTACTACTGTTCTTCTCTTCAGGGCTGTGCAATTCCCTTTGAGAGGTTATTCCTGGTAAGGGACTACATGGTCTTTTTTGGTAGTCGAGTGCCTCCTGCCCAGGACCATCCAGGTAGTGCACAGGAGGGGCTGTTTGCTTTCCTGCCCTGGTCCCCTGTGCCTGGAGCCAGGCTCCCTGGGGAGGACTGAGCAGACCCCACTGTCCTGCTGAAGAAGCCTTGGGAAGGAATAGGGGTAGATGTGCTGGGCGCAAGTAGGTGTCACGTGGGAATAGCTTCCCTTGCCCATGAGGCAGGGTTGCCCTGCCAGGCTGGATGGTGCTAAATGCTCCTAAGGACCGGAGGACATTTCCTCTCTCCTGCTGACGGGCCCATTAATTGCTTTCCTTGGCACTTTATAAGGCTTGACTTTTCACTTGCATTTTTTTTTTTTCATGAAAGGGGAAAAAAACTGAAACATTTTTTTGCAATTAGAGTTTTCCCCACTTGGGTAGTCATGGTGGATAAAAGCATTTAAGTACTTTGAAAACCACAAATCAGTGAGGTGCAGGAGCAGGGGGACCTATGTTCCATCAGCAAGGCCGGTGAGACATGCAGGCTATTCGGCGGGTTATCGTGTAAGGAAACAATTATTTCACATTTATTTTGGGTTTGTGCGTTGCAGCATATTTCAATTAGTTCGCCAGTGCTGTGCATCTGACAGGCCAAACGTTTATTGTGGTTGAGCCATCTGGGAGGTGGGAGGCCCACAGCCTTCCCCATGGCAGTCAGTAACTACCAGTCGAAAGGAAATTTGTTTGATGTGTTTAAGAACTCAACACTAAAACACCATTAATAATAAAAACCTCCCGAGTTCCGAAAGTGATCTCCCTCACCCAGCCTCAGCCGTCAGTAAGACCTAGACAACTTGGGACTTCATTTTTCCCCCATGCCTGACATTTCCCAATACAGTGAAACTACATCCTAAAGTGGCTTATTTAATTGGTCTGGAGCACAATTTGTATTAAACCAGCAAGGAAAAGGGCTCATTAATTTAAACTTTAGCATGATGTATGTAGTCTGTGCATTTGCTGTTGGGGTGGCAAGAGATGTGTGTTGCTGATACCTGCCATCAGCGTGTGCCCAAGCTTCATCCTGCAGTATGGCAGAGAATGCCAGCTTGATGTCAGTCCCAGCTTTGGGTGACTCACTCAAGCATTGTGAGTTCAGGTAATGACTGCTGACTGGTGCAATTTGTCCTGCACTCCTGGGGCACCAAGGTTTCATCGCACCGCACCGGCTTTCACTTGTTTTTCAGTTCACCTCCCCCAACACAAACATTCTCTTGCTTGAGGAATGTACTGTCCAACTTTCCAGCAGGGGACTGGGGAAGGGAAGGAATTTAGAGTCAAACAAATAGAGTGAAAAGGAGCACTGGAAAAAACCAAGTCCAAGAGTTTGACCTTTCCACGAAGGGCAATGACTTTCTGGTTCCTTAAAACTCTAAAAGCACAAGGTTGGGCTCCGGGCATTAGCAGCAGAGTGGGATTAATGCTCAAGGGCATGACTACTGATCTGGGGGCCAGCTCAAAATCTGGGGCATCCAGATCATGTGGGGCTGTCTTGGTGGCCTGGCAGTGGCAGGCCTTGGAGGGGTGTCAGACAGGCAGAACGGGTCAGCCTCAGTGTGCTCAGCCACGTCAATCCTGCACTGGGGACTTTGCTTCTGCTAAGACTCCTACTGTAGGAGGCTGCTCTTCCCTCTCCTGGAAGCCTCCAAACTATAGCCCTGGGATGTAGCTGAGCTGCTGTTCATTTGTCTTGCAGTCTCTAGTGCCTGGTGCTGGGTATCCTGGAGGCACTGGCTGGAGGCACAGAAGTGAGGGGTCCTTATCCCTCGTTCGCTGCCCATTGCCCTTTGCCTCAGAGATGCTTCTATGCCCATTTTCCTGAGGCTGAGAGAGGTCGTGATGTGGCCCCAGTGCTTTCACCTGTCATGTTTCCCGGATGGGAACAATGACTCAGAAAGGTCATGATGTCAGCCCAGCTGCACAGGAAGTTAACTGCTGGCCCAGACCTAGGCCTAACAAGGTCCATTTCTATTATGGGTTGGCTGTGTCCTCACATGGTCCGTGCTATGGGTTACATTTTATTTTGGCCTGTCAGTATTTCCTCATCTGTACTGTCTGAGCAGTGTGAAGAGCTTTTTGATTTAGGATTTTGTTGTTGTTGTTGTTTGAGACAGAGTCCCGTTGTGTACATCAAGTTGGTTGTGAACTCACTATGTAGCCCAGTCTGGCCTTGAACTTTTGGCCATCATAGGCATGCACCACCATGCCTAGTTTTTGACTTAGGTTTATATGGATTTTTTTTTTTTTTCTCTACAGAAGAAGACAGAATTCCTCTTCCATCTGTTCTACAGCTTTTGCTTTTTAAAAAGAGGCCATAGGGCCTTGTGGTCTGAGATTACCTGAGATAGGATACATGCTCTGGAATTCCATCTGTGTACAAGACTTTTTTTCTTTTTAACAGTATTGTGGATTGAGCCCAAGGTCTTTGCACTGAGCTGTATCTCCAGGTCTCTCCTCAGTTTTAAATATTTTTATTTTTCGGCAGGCTCACTACGTGGTAAAGTTGCCCAAGCTGGGCTTACCACCCTCCTCCCTCAAAGTGCTAGTATTACAGGCATGCACCTTTATGCCTGGCTATTTTTGACATTCTGTCCCCAAATTCTGGCACTGCTATGCAGCCTTCCAGCTACTATAAGCTGGAGGGGCAGAGGCCAGGTGGTGGCTTGGGGCATGGCCCTGGAAGTCCCAGGAGAGTAGAGGAGACGCGTGGGAGTTGGTCCTGTTCTCTCTGTAAAGGGGAAACAGCTTTTGGAAAAGTCAGATCATAGCTGGTCAAGGGGT
>PVKA01030372.1:0-27348 GCA_004027165.1 Ctenomys sociabilis
ATTCTATTAACCTGACTCATGTATCTATCTCTAATGTTTTTCATTATTTTGAACTTGTTTCCTTTCTTTTACTTTCTTTAAAATTTTATGGAATATATAATCTGTTCATTCTATCACTTATACTTAAATGAAATGATCTATAGACAATATATATATATATATATATATATATATATATATATCCAGTACCCACATTACTGTAGTCAAGGTTTGCAAGGGAATAGGACATGTAATTTATAGTATTATGTTATAATAGTAATCAAAAAGTCAAATGCAGAAGATGGCATGAGACGTGTCCATACCCTAGAGACCCAAAGAATCTAGTCCAGGGTCTGGATCCCATAGCACTATCCTACATGAGTCCTGCTCAAAAGCTAAAACCCATGGTAATATCCTCCACAAGCCTATCTGAAGGCCTAGAGCCCACAACAATGTCTCATGTAAGTATCAAGGATCTGTAGTGGGCAGACCCAAAAGCAAGTAGTGGAATCTAGAAAATCTATGTCAGTGAGGTAAAGTACCTGTGTCACCAGGCTGAGAGGTCTGCGCCAGAGTCAGAAAGTAAGACTCAACATAAGGACCAGAGCTTTCTGTGAACAGAAGCTCAGCCATCCTCAGTGAGAGTGGGAACTTAA
The DNA here is from genome assembly GCA_004027165.1 of Ctenomys sociabilis. Taxonomy (NCBI): domain Eukaryota; kingdom Metazoa; phylum Chordata; class Mammalia; order Rodentia; family Ctenomyidae; genus Ctenomys; species Ctenomys sociabilis. The sequence continues at coordinate 636 of PVKA01030372.1, forward strand.
ATTCCTCTAAGAAGTTCATAGATCATACCAGGAAAACTAGCATGACAAGGTTTTTCAGGAGAATGAACAACACACCATCTTGCCCTCCAGTTCTCCTTTTATGTTGTTGCTAACAATCCCCAGGTGGGTCTTCCATACCAAGATCCAGGCCGATTCAGCTCAGGTGAGTGTTTCAAGTCAGCCATTACTTAGTCCACCACACATATCGAGGAATTAAGCATTACTCACGTGCTAGTCCTCACTTGTATGCTACCCCTTCACCACCCCAAGTACCCTAACTTCTGAGTAAACAGTAGGGCTTTGCACTTTGCTTCAACGTAGTTGTTTAGTATGTGCTCTTATGTCTAATTTTCCTAGATTTATTATGGCAATGGTTCTTTAATTCATTTTCAAGTATTCATAGAGAATTAAAAGCTCACTTAAGGGTGTTTGGCTCTAATTGCTACATTTACTGAATATAAAGTTAAATATGCTTTAAAAACAAAAATAAACAATTCATAATTTTTCTTTGGTTTCTATGTTAATTCATGGGCTATATATATAAGCTTATTTCATGTCATTTACACACTATTTGTTTAGTTGGTTATTTGGATTCTGTCTTGTTAATCATTGCTTTTATTTCATTGTGGCTTAAGATATATTCCAAATAATAGTGTTAATTTGATGAAGTTTGTTGCAAATACCTATTATTTATGACCAAATACTGTAAGCCATTGCCTGATGGTGGCTGTGAAGGCCTCTTGAGGAACACAGAGTTGTGAAAACTTCTGGCATATCTTGAAAGAGGTATCTATGTGCGAGCACCAAGAAATGTTCTCCGAGGCTTGCGACTGAGATGGGTTTTGGCTGAAGGCCACATTTTTCTAAAGAAGTGAGAAGGCATGGAGAGAACTATTTTCTTCATGCATATGGAGCTGCTATGGGTGGCCATTCAGCACTTACTATCTAGCATTTACTGCTGGTATCAGCCTCTAAGAAATAATGTAATCTCATCTCTCACAACTAAATGCTTCCTGTCAATTTTGCTATTTCTTTCATTCAGTACAAATATGTATTTTAATGTGCAAGTGTTCACACATTTTGGGTGACATAATTATGCATTTAGAGTAAGAAGGCAAGATTCTGGTAAATGTTCAAATCATCCTTTTTTCTTTAGAAGCTAGAGGATTGGTTTCAAAATGCATTTCTCAGGTTGTCCCAGGATTTTATGGCTTTTCATAAAAATGGGTCTATAGTTTTGCTCTTGCTTCTGAAATTAACGAATTTATTTTCTCCTCTTTGCAGAATACAATACACAACCTGCTTTATGAATCTTCAGTGTGATGTTGTTTAAACCTGGTGTAAACAGCCCCTGTAGATGCAGCCTGAATATGCACAGTGGAGCCAGAGGCATTTCTCCAATTGCCAACTAGAATGTATTCAATCTCATTCAACATCACATAAAATATTTACTTCTGATTATATGGCTTAAATGTAACACTATTTAATTTATCTAATCACTGTACTTGTACTTCACTAAATTTACTGGAGTTATATCCCATTTAAAATGTATTCCCTTCTGTCAGTTGTGAAAAGGAGTTAAACAAAAGCAACTAAGTATATGTGCTGAATATAGGAATCAAAGTAATATAGCATTTAAATAATAACAGAAATAATGTAGACACGAAATAGAGTATTGTAAACTGTATAATATTCACTTATTTTTAACTGAACACACAGTAGTCACAGCTCATAACTTATGAAAAGTTATATAGGCTACATGGTCCAAATTTGTTCTGCCTCTGTTCTTTCACTATGACTACTGTACTTAAGTAAGTACAACAGTAAATGCTTAATTCCTGGACTTCATAGCTGTACTGATCACCAGTTCTAAATATGATATTTAATATGGGATCTGTATGTCTTATAATTTCAGTAGCTATACTGATTGCATATTTATATCTATTGAAACTAAACATTTACTCTTCTTGTTAGCACAGTATTTTAAGACACCATGCTTTCTATACTTATGTAGGATATTATTAAACAGTAAATATTCATTGCCTTCCTTTTGTCTTATTTCTGTGCTCCCATAATAGGATGCAAAATATGTAAATAGCTTTTTCAAATATGATATTAGTGGGTGTGATATAAATGATTAAGATGGTCTTGCATAAATGCGCTCCTCTTCTTGGCCTTGTGGTATTGGTACTCCAAGAATACAACGTGAACCATGAAATGAGTACAGATGTGCTAAGGAATTCTGTGAGAGAAGTTTGATTAAAACTGGAAACACAACTATCATACATGGAGTTGGGCAGAATTGAACACACAAAATACTTAGAAACTCCTTGAGAAAACTGTGCTTGGAAATGAACCACCAAGCTGGTAGAAAGAATCAAAGACGCTCAAGACATGAATGCCCCACTGTTCCTTCAGCCTTCTACACAGAGGAGGCAACCTGAGAATTCTGGGCAGAGCCCCACCTCAGTGGGGATGCTCTCCACTGCCTCTTTCTCTGTGACTTTGGAGGATGACGGCAAAGGAATAATGTTTCAGAAATAAAGAATGAAATAATGAGACCGTCTCAAAACACAAAAACTAAGAATTCATTAAAGAACTATCCCTGGTCTTGAGGTCACATGCTGACCCTTTGAAATTTCAAAATTTTGGTGAGTCCTACATTTTCCTTTTGAATAAGGTGTTTATTGAGGTTATACTCTCCACAGATCACTATTCGTGTCACCTGTGTGGTGCCAAACTGTGCTTTTCCTTACATTGTGTGGGTCTCTTTCAAAGGAGATAAAGATACTATATCCAAAGGTCCAGTGAGAGAGAAGCATGATGCAGCTGTATTTGTATACTTGGGGAACAACTGATCCTTCATGTTTCTAGTAAGTGCCGGTGTCTAGTGAATAAATTCCTGGCTTCTCTCTGGACTGAATGGCTCTCTGTGGCAAAGTAGGAAAATTGTGTTTTTAATCTTGTCATTGGATTCTACTCCTCTCTTTATATACTTCTTTTTGTGAATGACAATAGGTAAATATTTCTGAGAAAATGTCCTCTCTGCTACTAGTTTTTACGTATTGCCATGTCTGGAATACTTAAATCTTACATAATCTCTATCACCTTCAAATACAGGTATATAATGTGCCTTTGCTCATTTCATAGAAATGTGACTCTAAACTGCCCAGATCTTATTAAAATTTCTTCTCATCTGGTGGACATGAGTATTTATTACAAATTTTAAATATTCATTCACCATACTTTGTGATGACTGTTTCATTATTTAGATTAGTTAAGATGTATGTGACCAGAACCCAAATCAGCTGATGAACCAGAAGCAGTCCTTTCGGCTCTAGGTGCTCTTTCTATAGTGAGGCTCACGTGCAGCATGGCAATTGGCAAATACGTAAACAACTGAAATTAGAACACACACTGCTGCCTAGCTATTGGCAGCTAACTGTCAGATCTGACAGGAAGATGCCAAGCCATTAGAATCAATGTTTTAGAAACGGTAGACATACAGCAGTTATAACAGATGCAGAAAAATCTCCAGAGTGAATGATAAAGCATTCATTTGATTACCTGTTGTTATGGTTTGTGTCTAGTTTTTCCCCAAAGCCTATAGAAGTTGGGGATTAGCTTCTGCAGTTTGGGACTGATTACTCTGGGTGTGTTGCTGCACTTGTCCTGGGGCGGGTAATTGACATTACATTGTAAGGAAGGGAGCTGCCTGCCCATGCTGCTGCCTTGCTCCCTTGCTCTTTGCCACCCCATGAAATGCTGCTCTCTGCCATGTGCCACTCTGTCTTGGAGCCAGCTGAGCAATAACTGAAACCTCCAGTAACTGGGAGCTAAATAAAGCTCTCCTTCCTTCATTTTGGGTGTCAGGTATTTTGTCCCAGAAACATGACAAAAATAACTGGTACATTTGTTCAACTACCAAACAGACTTTAGCCGCATGATGCTTTGAATTTGTTTGACTTTTTTACATTACATGGAAGTGTCCATTAGATTTTATTTGCATAACACTTTAACCTTCTCCTTTGTATCATAACAACCAAGTGAACAATAGATAGTAAGACACAGAGACATGGAATACAGAAACTGTAAAGTTTTCACAATTCTACACTTCAAATAATTTTAGATTTTGCTTAGAACTAAAGTGCTAACAATTAAATTGTAAATAAAGTGTCAGCAAGCAGTTTTAATTTCATTGGTGCCTTTGGCAAGAAAACAACTTCTAGGTAATGGTCATTTCTCATACTTAATTATCTTAATGTACCAGCCAGAATGGAGTAATCCTGCCAGAATTCTTATCAATACAAAGCAGCAGTATGTTTGGAGGGAAGGGGACTACAAATTTATTGATGTTACTTTTATTTTAATTTGTTTCTAATGACATATTCTGCATTTGGCATTATTTCCCACAGTCACTTTACATATGTGTATTTGTCAGCATTTACTTTTATGCCATCAGTGATGTTATGGTTAATTCTAGGTGTTTCCTCAAAGCCTCCTGCAGTCATTGAGGTGGCTTCTAGAGTTTATGATTAACTCTTAATCCAATGCTGGGATTATGGGTGCTGGTATTACACTGAATCTGGGTTACATAATCTGCACACAAACATAAGGATGGAAAAGTCTTGCTACCTACAACAGCCAATGCTCTTCCTTTACCTTTTTGCTGTTTTTTTACCACCACATACAGCTGCCCTTTGCTGTGGGCCACTCTGCCTTGGAGCCATCCAAGTGTGGAATGAAACCTCCATTAAGTGTGAGATAAATAAACCTTTCCATCCTTACTTGTGGATGTTGGGCATTTTGTCCCAGCAACTAGTGAAAAGCAACTAAAGCAGATTATGGTACCATGAGGAGGGCCATTTCTGTGACTAAACCTGAACATGTGGATTGTAAGCCTTTGGCAATGGCTTATGGGAAGAGATAGGAAAGATCTGGAGATGTCTCCTACAAGAGAAGTGCTGGAACACCTTTAAATTTTCTGTATTGGAGATTCTGGTTAGAGTTCAGAAGACTGGAAGGTCAACAGAAATCTTGACTATGAAGACCAGTCTGGGGAGGTTTCTTCTGCGAAGAAGGGTGACATTGGCCTTTGGACTCCAGATTATGTGTGTTATTGCTTGGCAAAGGATTTTTAGAATCTTGCTCATGTCCAGAGACTTTGCCTGAGATTAAGTGCAATGGATTTACTAATCTGGCAGAAGAAATTTCAAGGTATCAAATGTTGAGACAGTGGCATGGATATTTTAGGGCATTTTAGTAGTATTTATGTTGAAAATCAAGAGCAAATAATACAGGAGGATGATATAAAAATGTGAATTTGGCCAGAAAGGACTCTTGAATAAAGCTGTAGAATGCAAAGATACAGCTGAGGAGATCTCCATTTCCAAGAATGAATAAGAGAATTGAAAAGATTACCTGAGGGCACTACAAGAGGTGGTGGGTCTCCACCCTTTGCAGACTCAGAACTGCAAGGGTAAGGACTCTGAGCTGTGAAGAATGCCAAAGAGTGACATGTTCCAGAATGGTGGCAGCAGCCATACTAGGTTCCAGAATGGCAGCAGCATAGAGAATTTGTTTCTTGGGGTCAGAGTCAGAGTACTCAGGAATCCAGACACTCGACTCCTAAAGCCAAGAGAAAAGAAAATCAGGTTAATGCTCTAGCTGGCAGCAGGCGTTGGCATCACCCATGTGGCAATGGTGCTTGGCATAGGAAAATACAAGAGTGCTGAGGTTACAAAGGCTCCTACCTAGATTTCAGGTGCCCCCCTGAAGGTGATGTGTGTGAAGCAAAGAGTGAGAAGTCTAAGGTGCAGTGGAAAACCCAAACGTTTGAAAAAGCCAGGAATATAGATTGCATAAGGAAAGCTGTAAGGAGGTGCAAAACGAGTTCCAAGAGAGAAGCCATGGGAGCTACAACCAGCAGAAGTTTCACTGGTGTGGAGCCACGTGGAGCTCACAATTTTCCACAGATTGTTTTGGATGCTCCACATGGAATTACAAGATTTAATGCTTGTTCTTCTGGATTATGGACTTTATTTAATCCCAGTTCTTGGCATCCTGGTGTTTATATCTTTTGGAGTGGTAATGTTTTCTTTTGCCATTAAATGGTACAAACTTTTCATTTATGCAGGGGTCTACAGCTAAGAGTTTTCCTTAGATACTGCAGAAGACTTAAGACAGACTTTTCAGCAATGCTGAAACAGTTATGACTTCCGCAATTCTTACAGACTGACTAAAATGTCTTTTGCATAAAGTGATGTTCATGACTCTTTGGGGGGCCAGAGGTAGAATGTTACAGTTTGTGTCTGGGTGGCCCTTCAAAGTTTCATGCAGTCATTAGGGTAGCTTCTAGAGTTTGTGATTAATTCTTGATCCAATTCTGGGATTATGGGTATGGGTGCTATACTTTCCCTAAGGCAGATAATCTGCATATAAATGTAAGGATGAGTGAGAGGTTTGTTAGCTGCCTCAGCTGCTGCTTATCCTTTTTTTCTTTGCTGTTTGATGCCACTCTGCATTGCGCTAGCCAACTGCAAACCTCCAGCAACTGGAAGCTAAATAAACCATTCCTCCCTTAATTGTGAATGTCATGTGTTTTGTCCCATCAATGAATGAAATGTAACTGAGACTTGTGACTATACAAAAGGAAAAAAAACATGCTACAGGAGCTATGGAAGGAGGGAGCAAGGAGGTTGAGGGAGATACCATGGAAAGATACAAACTGTCTTTTTTTTAATGTGGTACTGGGGATTGAACTCAGGACCCTGTGCCTGCCAGGCAAGGACTTATTCTCCTGAGCTATCTCCCTGGCCCCAGACTGTCTTTTCTACAAAAAAATAACTCGACAAGGAAGATTATGAATCATCCTCATTGTTGCAAAATATCTTCTAATTCAAAAAGAGCTTATCCTGATACTAGTTGTGAAGACTACACACATACACACACACACACACACACACACACACACATAAAAATAAACTGAAATGCAGAAATTAGAAAGCAACTACTATAAACTTTTGAAAGGAAAGATAATTTTTGTTAGAAAAGAACTTTGGATGAACAGGTATCATGCTATAAAATTAATAAAAATCACTGCGATTTTTTTTTCCAAATAGGTTGTATGTTAATATATGGAAGAACAAATGTACAGATTGGCTATTAAAATATCCCAAAAGAAGAATCAAATACTGAGTAATGACATTGATTTAATAGCCAATTCTCTATAACTTAATTAATTGCTTTTCCACTGATATAGAAATAGAAGGTCTTCTTAATTTTGGCATCAAAATGTTAGATGTGTTTTTTTTTCCTTTTTTGGAGGAAGCCACCTATTCACTTTAGGATATTGAGCAGAAGCTCACCTCTACTCAGCAAACAATACCAGCACCCACTCATTTATTGGCAAAAGGAGAAGAAGTCACTCTCTGCTAAAAATTACTCATCTAGACCATCAGCTTAAAAACATAAAATCTTACTCCTTGACATTAATTAATAATTCTTCAACATCTCTAAAATAAAATCCCTGTGCTTACCCTGCCCAATGCCACCTCATGTAAATAAACAATCTAACCCCAACTACCTTCTCAACTCTCTTCTACTGACTTCATGGTGCTGCCTCCACTCAGCCTTTGATGGTCAGAGAGAAAACTAGGTATGTGCCCATCTTGAATCTTCATGCTTTGCCTTCTCTTTCTTTAGAATTATCTTTTCCAAAAGGCTCTTGCATATTCACTTGTAATTTCAACTTGGTACACACATAAATCACCTTTCCCACTGCTGAGCTAAATATCCAACACCTATGGTTTAATGGAGAAGACGTTTGTTGTCTTACAGTTTCAGAAACTTTAAGCCAAGGTCAGCTGGCTCCAAGGTAAGCAGATCATGATGAAAGGGCTTTCAGGGTCGAAGCTTCTCACTTCAAAGTCTCCAGGAAATAGAGCAGGAACAATGCCAGAGAGAAAGGAGTCAGGGACCAGATAGAGACACAGGGCCATATCTCATGGGCTACCTACTCACACATGTAAGTGTGCCTTATTAGAATCCCTTGGAGGGCTCCCAAATGAATCAAGCTGACAATCCAGTTTTACTTCACATCACTCTGTTGATGTCTGTCTCTCCCGTAGGACACTAACTCTAAGAATAAGGACTTTATCTTGTTTGTGGCTATGAAATTATAACCTAAAACAGTGGTTTGTGCAAATAAGGATTGTTCAGTATATTTCTTGAATAGTTTTTGGTAAAAATAGGAATTTCCTACTAATTAAAATACACAATTTTAAAAAGAAATTAGTACATAAATCAAGGGATTTGATCTCAATACTTATGTGCCCGAGACAGGAATGTCACTGTGAGTTTGAGATCAGCCTAGATTACATAGTAAATTCCAGGCCAGCCTGAATTAAATAGTGAGACCCGGTGTCAAAAAAAAAAGTAATACTTGCATAATAAATATGAACAGATGTCAAGCTCAAAATGATTAGAGAAATAAAATTCAAAAGCAGAACATGGTGTACCAAACTTAAAAGCTTGTCACAATCCCAAAATAATTTTTATAAGCAAATATGAATTTAAGTAAAAGTTCCTGCACATAAATACCAGTGGTACTCAATAATGCAAGATATTTGGATAGAAACCTAGAGCCATTATTTTGAAAATTTGCATATTCTATTTTCTAACATGTTGTCTTAAATCAAACTAGCTTAATGCATAGGTAAATTTCAAGAGAATATCTTCTCTACTTGTACATGCACATGTATTTAGTGAGAGCCATCATTTAATTATTTTATGTTGAAGAGAAAATTTAGAAATTCTACAGAATTTCCTAATATAACAATGCAGAAATGTATAGAGATAGAAATAAAATGTAATGATGTAGAACATACCTTTCATGCACAAGGGATATAGTTCTAGAGTCAGCGCAGAAAAATAATAAAAACAATCAGACTCATTAGAGACACTAGGCATGGTAATAATGCATCTGGTAGTCTTGGCCTTTGGGAAACTGATGGAAGAGGGTGAGAGTTATAGGCCAGCCTGGGCTTCAGTTCATGATAATGGTTGTAACTGAAAAATATTATCTTCCTTGTGAACATAGGAGGAAGATAAAAAATGCCGATGCATATGTGACAGTCTTAAGATCAGTTTTCCATAAATTAAAATACACAGGAATTACAGTTTCTTATAACTTGTTTATGTTTGCATAGCAAAAAAAGTTACATGTTTAGTTCAATATTTATTAAGTTTAAATTATTGTCAAGAAATATTAGCTGCTAAGCTGTATAGAACAAAGCGATGTTTTGCACTGAGAAGAAAGTTGTGCTAGTTCAGAAAGAATAACCTTTAAAAAAGATGTTAAAGAAAATAGATTTTTATTGAAGGAAAAGAACATGAGAATATTTTTGAGTTAATAATATAAGATTAATGCTATGTGAGTGTGCAACAAGAATATCACACTCAAATTTACTCAAAAAGCTAGGTATGAGAATTCACAGGTGAATTTAAGTAGAGGCCTTAGAATCTCTGCTTCACTTACTTGAACTTTTAATGAAGTTTATCTTACAAAAACAGAAAACAAAAAGGTAGCCACAAATGAAAATGATTCCTTCTCTACAATGTCATGTAAAGCAAAGATAACTTATTCTCTCAATTATTTAAATGGTAGTAAAGTTATAAAATGTAATGCAAATAGCATGGCAAACATTTGTTTGGGGTTTTGGTGAGTGCAGAATCCAGTTTTCCCCACTTGGCCATGAAATCTTTTTACTTACCACTTACTTACCACTTAGCTTAATGACAAAATATTTTCCTCTGTTTTGCCAGAATTGATATTTGAACTATGGCAAATAATAGTAACTCTAGTACTAAGAGAAATACTTGGCATTATAGCTACTAGGTTATTACATGGATCTTATAGAACATAAATGTAGATATTCATTTTTCTTAACTATGCAGTGCATTTTCAGGGACTTGAATAAAAGACACTCTTCTTGACATTTGACTAAAGTACCAGAAAGTACATTATTATTAGCATAGTACTGTGTACTTCTAGGGATGAAACATATGGTTGTGGAAATTGGGCAAATATCATAATATCCATGTCTAATATTCCTGTTACCAGAGTGTCAACTGCTGAGGAAGCCGAGTTGCTTCCAGGAAAGAATAAATCAATCTGATAAAAACAGAAGCTTCAATTGGAAACAATGTATGAAAATTAAAAAGGAAAGAAATGGTGAGAAAGGCAAAAGAAAACTAGAAAGCACATGAACATTCCAACCCTTGAGAAAAGCGGCATCAGGGAAAGAGTGTCACTGTACAAAGAGACAAGGACACTTGTTGATGGACGAGGCATCGAGTATTTCAGCAAGCCCCACACTTGGCTTATTGGGGAAGTGCTTTGGCTAGCTGGACTCAAAATCATAAGACATTTCAAATGAACCAAAGTGGAAATTAACATCCAGGCAGAGCTTCTGAAAGGAGAAAATTGAAAATGGGAATTGAAACATTTCATAGAGGTTGAAAAGAAAACAATCTTCACCCAAGGATAGAAAGAGGAGGAGAAGGAAGCACTAGGATGGAAACAATCAACAGGTACTCAGTTGTAGACCGAGTGGAATTAGGTCTTGGTGCTGTGCTTAGTAGGGTAACTGCATATAAGGATAATTTCTACTGAGGAACAGAAGAAAAGGTTTTGAAGATTTTTACATAAATGGCAACTGTTTCAGGAGAAAATTATATAATATGTGGATGTATCCAAATATCACCACAGTAATCCACAAATACGTACAATTTTCTGTTGTATATTTCAGTGAAAAGTGTTTAAATGCAGTAAAGAAACAAAATAAAAAAGAAGAGAAAATAAAACATGTTAGCCAAAGAAAAATACAATTCAGATATCAAAAGAGAAAAAAAAAAACAATAGCACAACTGCAGATAAAACAAAAAACACATAACTAAAAGCAAGGAGATAAATACACTCTGAACTAGATATTTTGTAAATAAGAATAAATGGATAAATTGATGAAGGAAGACATTAAGGAAAAAAGAGTGAAATAACAACTGTGTGTACTCAGAAAAAAGGAAAATCAACCCAAACTAGGCATAAATTAAAGTAAGAAAAATCCCCTGAGGGACACTGGGAAGTAGCATTAAAATGCCACAAGTTCAAAATATATCATAAAAGATCAAAGCTACAAAACAGAAATGGATAGGCATAGAAATAGAGCAAAGAAAAACCACTTATATGTTACTAATATCTTGAATAAAAAGCAATAGGATAAATCTCAATTAACCATTTCTATTATAATTCTAATAACTCTCCACTAAAATTAAATCAAAGTCTAAATAATAAATTGAGCAGCTACTAAAAAAGACCAAAAATTAACCTCAATTTATTTATTTATTTATTTTTTTGTCTTTTTGAGACAGGGTCTCACTATGCAGTTCAGGCTGGCCTTAAGCTCACTTTGTAGCTCAGGCTGGTCTTGAACTCACAATAATCCTCCTGCCTCAGCCTCCCGAGTGCTGGGATTATAGACAAGCGCCACCATGCCCGGCTCTAACCTCAATTTATATCTTAGTAAAACTATTCGATTCTAAATATGCACTATCTCTATGAGTCTCCAAGCTAGAATAAAAAGACAAAGGCTGCTACAAAGAAATGACGATGAAATAAATCTTTTTTAAAAAACCATATTATAAAGTAAGAAGAGATTAAGTAACACTACTAGAATCAAATACAAAAAAAAGAAAAATAAATAAAACCTCCATTACTGATGCTGCTACCAAGGATTTTCTTTACTTTTTTCTTTTTCTTTCTTTCCTTTCTTTCTTTTTTTTTTTTTTTTTTTTTTTTTTTTTTTCAAAACTGGGAATTGAACTCAGGCCCTTGCACTTGCCACAGAAGCTCTTATTCTACTGAGCCATCTCCCCAGCCCCCCTTTTTTTGTATTTTAGGGAAGGGTCTACAGAGTACTTAGTGTATCACTACTTGATCAAACTCACAGACCTGTTTACAGTCTTCCATGAGCTGGAATTACAGGTGCGTACCACCATGCCGAGTCTCACTTGCCATCTCAGAGATCCTGGGGGCCGGGCTGGCACAGCAGGCCCAGGGATGGAACCCTTGGCCCTTGCGCCCGCTTGTAGGTGCTTTAATCCACTGAGCTATTTGGCAAATGTATAGAATACATTTATTACCCTCTTTTAAACAAACATTTGCCTGAGAGACAGTATGGCAATAATTGGTATGACATGGCAAGCAGTACATATTTACAAGACCAGAATGACGGGCATTCCAAGCATGACCCTAATATTACACATTGCTATCTTCAGAGCAGTTACTTAGTTCACAGGTATCAGCATATGTAGTTAGTCAGGGTGAGAATCCTACCATAAACTGCTAGTTTCAAAAACCTGCTGAAGATTCTCACGATCATTGCCTTAAACATCTTGTGCATATAAATATATAGTTTTGCCCCTGTTATGTTTCCCAGCTTTTCTCCTTACCATCTCCGCATTGTCCTTAAGTTCTCGCTTTCCTTTTAATTGTGTTATACCTTTCTATTTTTATTTCTTCTTTTGACTTCTTACACTAGGAAGACCAAAGAATACTTACACATGTGGGTTTAGTTTATTTCACTTATGAGTATATCTTCAACTGGCATCCATTTAAATATAAAGACTTCAAGTTTATCATTCTTTATAGTTGAATAATACTCCATTGTATAAAAATACCACATCTTTTTCATCCGTTCCTCAGGGGCATCTTGTTTGTTTCCAAGATTTGGCCATCACAAATTGTGCTGCTATAAACATAAGTGCACATATATCACTATGATATGTTTTCAATACCTTTAGGAAAATTCCCAATAGGGGGATAGCTGGTTTGAATGGGATTTCCAGTCCTAGTTTTAAGGAATTTCCATGCTGATTTCGATAATAGTTGCACCAGTCCACATTCCAACCAGCAGTGGAGAAGGAAGGGCTCCTTTTTTTTCCCACAGCCTCTCCAATGTTTGTTGTTGGTTGATTTCTTTATGATAGCCATTCTTTCTGGGATGAGATGGTATCTCAGTGTTGTTTTAATTTGCATTTCATGGATAACTAGTGATATGGAGCATTTTTTCATATATTTATTAGTTTCTTTAATTTTGTCCTCTGAGAAGTTTATGTTCATCTCGGATGCCCATTTCTGGATTGGGTCTTTCAGTTTAGGGGCCATAATGTTTTTTAGTTATTCATAAATTCTAGAGAGCAGACCGTTATTTGAGTGCTTATGAGTTGAGACTTTTTCCAAATTTGTGGGTTGTCTTTTCACTTTGTTGGTAATTTCTTTTGACATGAAAAACTTCTTTTTTTTTTAAAAAAAAAAAAAAACTTCTTAATAAGAGGAGGTCCCACTTGTTAATTCTTTCAATATATTAACTGAACTATAAAGATAAACAAGTATCAACACAACACTAATAGTTCACTTCAATGAAGAACCAGCTAGCATGAAATGATAGAGATAACATGGGTATCATGAACACACTGAAGTCATCTTACCCAATAGTAGCAGAGTGTACATTTCTCTCAAGCACTGGAACATTCTCCAGGTTAAACCCTATGATGCCATAAAAGAAAAATGAACACATACAAAAAGTTACAATTTGTACCAAGTAGTATTTTCCAACAACAGTAATAATAAAACTAAAGATCAGTAGTAGAAAGAAAAGTTAAACATTCACACATCTGTGGATATTTAAAAACGCTTAACAAGTGAATCAGAAGAGTGAAAGGCAATCAAGGAATATCTTGATACAAATGAAAATTAAAGCATAACATGCCAAAACTTACAAGAGGCAGCTAAGCAGTATTAAGAAGTTTGTAGTATTAAATGCCCACATTAAAAAGCAAAACACTAATATAAAGAGTGTAACTTCATTCCTCAAGAAGACAAATAATAAAGCCAAAGTAAATGGGGAATAGATATTATAAAAACTAAAATGGAAACATGTGAAATAGAAATCATTTGTTGCTTTGAAAATATAAACAACATTCACAAATCTTTAGCTAGACTAAGAAAAAATGAATCACATTAATAGCATGAGAACTGATCAGGCAGATATAATAACTGTGTTCCCTGGAGAAAAAGGATCACAAGATATCACTTTGAATGATGCCAACAAATGGAATAAATTAAGAGAAATTTAAAAACTCCTAGACACCTATAATGTTTACAATATTCTTCAGTACAAATTTTCAATCTGATTTCAAAAGAACTTACAATACCACAGTAATTTTTAGAAAGTATACTACTGTCATAAGGAGGGATGTGTAGACCAGTGGAACAGGACAGACAGCCAGTAAATACAAGTATGTGGCCACGTGATCTTGCCAAGCAGGCTAAGATACACAATAGGCAAAGAGCAGCCTCTTCTGCAAATGGTGCTGGGAAAGGGACACAGCCAAACTGGGGATGGAGAGCAAAATTAAGTTAGCCAAACTTAATTTAAAGTAGTTTAAATACTTATGTACAGGGCTGGAAATGGAACCACCTACAAGAAAATAACAAGATAAGACTTTCTTTCTACTGATCTCAGTAAGAAAGTATAAATGGCCAATATTTTATTTAAAAAATGTTTGACATCATTATTCATTATGGAAATGCAAATCAAAACTACCATACATATTATTACCTCTCACCTGAATGATAACTATCAAAAATGAGAAAATACATTATTGAGAAGATACAGGAATTGGAACTTTGGGACATTGTTGGTAAAAATATAAAATGGTACAAAAACTGTGAAAAATATCATGAAGAGTTCTCAAAATGTAAATATATGTGACCATAAAGGCGGAAAATACACTGGCAAATCTATTCCTGGCTATAAGTCTAAAATATTTAAAATAGATTACCCTTACATTGTACCTAAATGCAGAGTACATCGTATTAAGAGAAATTATCCTACTAATGAGGAAATACAGCTATATAAGGTACTTGTATGCATCAAATTAATAGAACCAGAGAATACAATACTGGCTGTCAAGGACTTAGGAGTGAGAGAAATGAGAGTGGTTATTCAGTGCATGCAACATTTCTGCTATGCTATATGTGCTTTACATCATAGTGCCTAAAGTTTATAGTGCAGTATTATGAACTTGAGATTTTGAAGAGAGTAGTTATGCTTGCCAGGGGTGCAAGGCATTTCCAAAGACTTATGGACCACATGATTAAGTAGTATCACAGCAAAGACTCAGCTGTCTTAGTTCATCTTAGTTACATTCTTATTTCTGAGACAAGTATTGGACACCCACAACTCTCAGGAAGAAAGGCTTATTTTGGCTTTCCGTTTATATAGGTTTCAGTGCATAGTTAGGTGGCTCTGAAGTAGGAAGGCGCAGCAGTGAGGTGTGGTACACAGCACTTACTCATGGCCAAGTAGTAGGAAACAAAGAGATTAAGAGTGGAGGGTATTTATAACTAAATACTATGTTTAGTATTCTTATCACATGCTAAAGGAAAATTTTAAATTTTAAAAAGGGCCATAAATCAAGTATCAGGAGAAATTAGAAGCATTCATTTAATTGTGATGATAAATTACAACTGTCCACACTCATAAAATTATACACATTAAATAACTGCAGTGTTTTTTCTTAAATATGCTTCATTAAAGCTTTTAAAGCTAATGGCATAAATTCTCCCCACATACATAAAGCTCATAGGAAACTAACATAAAATGTGATATAACTGAAAGTAAGTGTAATAGAAATATTAGGAAATGTAAATTTGTTTTGCAGTCCTCTTAAAACAAGGAGGTTTAAGGTTATCTCATTAAAATGGCATAAACAATGTGATTCAAAGCAGTTATGAACAGGAATCTAATCAAAAGTCAAACAAATATATACAAGGAAAGAAAAGAAATTCAGGGCACACGTACTAAATTAGACCAAAAAGAAGCATTTTGTAGCACTAATCACTAATATTTTCAATAAATGTTGCACTACAGGAAATCAACTCTACAAAATACACACAGAAATTTCTTTTATAAAAATACTTATTTATTTATTTAGTACAGGGTTAATAGGGTTTAGATCAGATTTGTAGTGATTCTCTTGTTTTTCAGCCTCCCAAATGCTGGGATTACAGGAACATGCGACTACACCCAATCTCAATTGTCACCTCACCATGTCCCAGGGGTGGGGCCAGCATGGCATGCCAGGGATCAAATCCCAGCTCTGGGTAAGCAGATGCTTTAGTCTGCTGAGCTATCTGGCTGGCCCCCAGAAATTTCTAAAGATACATGGAAACACAGAAAATAAGGAGATATCAACTTACTATTCCCAGACCAAGCCAACTCTATTGGACAATGAATAAACAAATAATGTAGCATATATAAAATAAAATTATGATCAATATATTGTTTTTATGTATTACAATGCCATAATAGTACATTGATTATAAGTAATGAAAATGGATCATTTATTATGCAATTTTTAAATATCAGTAAGTTGTACAGAGTGGCATACATCTCTAATTTGACTGCAAAAATAACAAAGTCAGTCTGTAAAATATGTTAAAAATAACATTATTAAATACCATTGGTGAAAGTTGAAATAAAGATAATACTGTAGATTTTTTAAGGTCATGTTTATACCTAGGTGTTTCTCAAAGCCTCATGCACTCATAGGTGGAGCTTTTGGGAAGTGAGAAGATCACAGGCATCAGTGGATATAGCATGGATGCATTTTAGCTAAATTGATTTTAGAGGGCTGGCCAAATAGCTAAGTGAATCACAGAACCTGCAAGCATGTACAGGGGCCTGGTGTTCGATCCCCAGGCCTGCCGTGCCTGCCCCCCCACCCAGGACATGCCGAGAGGGCAATTGATACTGGGCATGGTGGCGCACTCGTGTACTACCAGCTCTGAGGAGACTGTAAACAGGTTGATCTTTATGAGTCCGATCTAGTAGTGAGACCCTGAACAGCCTGTAGAACCTTCCATAAATAAATAAATAAAATTTTTAAAAATGTGATTTGAAGACATGACGCCTGATTGGAGGAGGTGGGTCATAGGGACCTGGCTTGGGAAGGTCTGTCTCCCTCCCTCCACTCTTAATCTCTTTGTTTCCTACTGCTTGGCCATGAGTAAGTGCTGTGTACCACACCTCACTGCTGCGCCTTCCTACTTCGGAGCCACCTATCTATGCACTGAAACTTATATAAACGGAAAGCCAAAATAAGCCTTTGTTCCTGAGAGTTGTGGGTGTCCAATACTTGTCTCAGAAATAAGAATGTAACTAAGATAAACTAAGACAGCTGAGTCTTTGCTGTGATACTACTTAATCATGTGGTCCATAAGTCTTTGGAAATGCCTTGCACCCCTGGCAAGCATAAGGACCTGAGTTCAATCCCTGGTTCCACCAAAAAAAAAAAAAAAGGAAAAGGAAATGCCTTGCAGGAAGAATTTGAAACGATTTGGAGACATAGACTAGAGAATTAGTCCTTGAATATTACAAGCTGAAATGGGAAATTTTGCTTAGAACTCAGAAAACCAGGCTCCTGAGGTTCCAGTGCCTGCTTAGGCAAGTAGGGACCAAGGTTCAATTCCCAGCAACACATGTTAATATGGCCCTGCCTCTGGGATCCCTGAGCCAGCCACTGAGACCTGGGGTAGTGGTGCAGGCATGTAATCTCAGTCCAGGGGAGGCCAAAAACAGGAAAATCACTATGAGTTGGAGGTGTGTAGTGAGACCCTGTACCAAATACTGAAAGCAACAACAGCAAAAGCATTCTATTGGGAGTTGGAATTCAATAGGCACCCTGCTAGCTGTGTGTGATAAGTTCTTGTGGAATATTTGTATGCATTGTGTACATGTCCTGAGACTTTGTGGAAGTCTAAATTTATGAATTGTTGACTAATCTGGCACAGAAAATTTCCAGGCAGACTAATACTGACATTGTGGCACAGGTAACGCTGGTGAATTTTAGTTTGTTCTGCATAGAGAACAAGGGCAAACAATCCCCGGGAGTGATTTAAAAAAAACTGGCTTCATCCAAAATGATTCTGCAGTTAAGGTGGGGCTTGCAGACCCAGAATAGAGGAAAGGTTGGTTGCTAAGGGGATTAGCCTTTTTTAAAAGCCAAGTACTGACAATAATAAAAAAGGCATCAAGGGATCACAGGAATTTGAAGAACCACACCCCTCAAAGGTTCAGACTTGCAAAGGTGAGAGACTTTACTTTGGGAAGAGAGTCCCAGGGCACTATGGTGAAAAGTGAAAATTGATTTCCAAAATTAATTTCACCCCGCTCAGCCTTCCAGGTGCTCAGATGCTTCTGCAATCATCGATGAGATGCAGAAGAGCTCAGATAATGCTCCAGGTAGTGGAAGACCTTGTCATCACCTAAGTGGTGCTGGATTTAAGCACTTGCAAAATGCAAGAGTTGTAGGTTCAGTAAAGCTTCCACTGGATTTCAGAAGACTTTTGAGGTCAGGAAGGGTTTCCCTGAGATAGCAGTATGAAGCTAGGAAGGTGAGACCAAGAAATACAGTCTAGACCCTAGGATGTTAAAAATAATGCAGAATGTGGACCATCTGATAGAAAGCAGAACATGTAAGCAAGAGGCCAACTGAGAAGTCATGAAGATCGAGCCATTAACAGAGCAGCCTGGGTGTGGCCTCTCAACTTCTGGGGTATTACAGGAGATTTAACACTTGCCCTGCTGGATTTAAGTCTTGGTTTGATCCCATTCCTTTCTATCCTCGTGTTTTTCCCTTTTGGCATAGGGATGTTTATCCTGTGGGAATGTATTTTAGAACTGTTCGACTTTCTTTTCTGTTTTATAGTAACTCACAACTAAGACTTGACCTTCAATCCCAGAGGAGACTTTAAACAAGGAGTTTTTAACGATGCTGAAGCTGTTAGAAATTTGGCAACTCTTGGAGATACACTAACTTCATTTTTGTAAAGGGATGCTTGTGAGTATTTGGCAGGGGAAATAGGGCGAAAATGTGAAGTTTAGTATCTGGTAGTCCATGTGAAGGCTCGGGTAGGAAAGTGAAGCCAGGTTGGAGGAGGTCGGTCGCTATGGAGTGTTGCCCCCTTGCCACGTGGTGTCTCGCTGGTTCAAGCCTTGCCTTGGACTATTTCTCACCTGAGATGCTCCTCTGCCATGGTACACTAATACGAAGCCAGCCACCCATGGATCAAAAACACCTCTACAAGCTGTGACTCAAAACAAAGCTTTCCATCTTAAAGTGGTGGACACTGGGCACTGAGTCTCAGCAATGAAAAAGTAACTAAGACGGTGTCATGCACAGTGGTTAGAGCCAGCCAAATAGCTCAGCAGATTAAAGTGTCTGCAAGCTGGTGCAGGGGCCAGGGTTGGATCCCCACGCCTGCGGTGCTGGCCTCACCCCTGCGGTGCTCTGAGATGGCAATGGACACTGAGCATAGTGGCAAACACCTGTAGTCCCTGCTCTTGGGAGGCTTAAGCAGGCAGATCATTATGAGTCTGATCTAGTAGTGAGAACGTGAACCCAGTAGAACCTTTCCTAAAATATAAAAACAAAACAACAACAACAAAAAAGTGGTCACAAAAAGGATAATATAGATAGATAGATAGATAGATAGATAGATAGATAGATAGATAGATAGATAGACAGACAGACAGAGATATGACTAATGGCAAAATTTGAATTTCAAAATAAAATTACGCAAAAAATCAGTGATGAAGGTAAAACAAAATAGATACAATGAAGATGCAAATAAAAGAGTTAAAAAATAGTAAAATCAAAACATGGATCTTTTGTAAAATATAAAACATTCATTTAGGTTAATATGAAGTAGGTTATGACCACCTGATTTTTTGATGATTGCATAACAAATACACCTAGGTGTTCTTATAAAAATAATATATTTCCAATGTGCATGACTTATATCAGAACCATAGAAAACTGATAAGCTTTAGAGAAGAAGAAAATATCCAGTTTGAGTTATAACCAAAAGCCTCTGTCACCACTCATTTCCTCAGGAATTTGCAGAAACAAACTAAAACAAGTACAAAATATATTATTTAAATATATACAGAAAAAGTGACAAAACCATTCATCTGTTTTTAAAACAGCAGCACAGACTCATAAGACTGGGAATAGAATTTTTTGATTTGCTTAAATCATCTAGAATTCTAAAGCAGTCAATACATAGAAAATTGACAAACTGAAAATTTTCTTTGTGAGACTAACAATAGTGCAAACAAATGTGCTATTACAAGTATTCATCACTGAATGAATATACTAGCTGGTAGTAGAAGGAAGAAACATGTACAATAAAGATTAAAGAAACAAGACTGCAATTATGCCTGACTCCAGAAATATATTCCTCAAGTAGGTTAAATTATAGGGTCAATTTAGAAAAATTTTAAAGACAACAATAAAAAAATAAAAGCAATGCAGAATTTCAAAATAAGATGATCGGCAATCAACAGCGGTTATGCTATTGCATGTCGTTATCTTCAAAGTAGTTGCTCAGATTACCAGACATAGATATGTAAGACTGACCCAACAATATAAACACTAACTGTTCCTTATAATGAACAAAAATCCACAGACAATCAAAATTTGTGAGTAGTCTTTTAAAGATCAATGTATTGAAGATAAATAAAATAAACAGTTATGTCTCTACATGCTAAGATTATGCCGACCAAAACAAACACAAGACTCTTCAAATCGTTAGTTTTACTCATCATAACATCAAGTCAAAAATCTAAACAAAATTCACAAATCTACTTTAGACAAACAAATTGCTCTATAACTATGGATTACAATATTATATAATAATTAGTTACCATAGATATACATCTACTTTCTCTTAGTTCAATGAGAAGTTTTGAACTAATAGTGCTTAGACAGGATATCGTGTCTGAATCTTGTACTATGAATAACTACTACAAAGACAATATGTGATCTCTTAATTATTGTAACTGTACTACTAACCTGTTTTGAAGCTGTCTCATTGCAACTTTTTCTCAATAAATTTTTTTTAAAAATAAAAAAGTTAATAACAACAAACCAGCGGCATGTGAAAGCACTTCTACATTATTTTTTTTTTTCTTTTTTTTTTTTTTTTTTTTTTTTTTTTTTTTTTTTTTTTTTTTTTTTTTTTTTTTTTTTTTTTTTTTTTTTTTTTGTCTTTTTTTTTTTTTGAGACAGGGTCTCACTGTGCATTTCAGGCTGGCCTTAAGCTCACTTTGTAGCTCAGGCTGGTCTCGAACTCACAACAATCCTCCTGCCTCAGCCTCCCGAGTGCTGGGATTACAGGCCTGCGCCACCACGCCCTTGATGAGGTAACACAGATTGAGTTATTCTCAGCCCATAATCATCCAGAAAAATATGTAAATTATATATAAATTTACACACACACACATGCACAAAAACACACAAGTGACTTTCAGATCCTGGACAACAAGTGATGGAACTGTAATTCCTGAGAGAAAGAAAAAAAAGAAATGGGTATTGCCCCAGCTAACAATCTGACAGAGTTTCACACAGTAGTGTGCTTTGGAAAATGCAAAAGAATCTACAATTTAAGCTGAATTGATAACAGAGACCTTATAGATTCTGGAATATACTGCAGGATAATATCCAGAAAGGGAGGAGTTAAAAAGCAGTTGGGCAGGCTGCAAAAGGTTTCCTTTGAGGTTTTGGCTGAGTACAAATCTATGAATTGTTGAGGGAAAGAACTACCAAAAAATCCCTAATTTGAATAATTTCTACAGATCACAGAGGAAATAGGAATAATTTTCAAACCAGGAAAAGAAGGAAGAGTTCTAATACTCATGACATTGCTCAAATTAGCCATAGACTAAAGGTGTCTCTGGACTTGCACTAATGAATTTTAAAGGGAAGCATCAAATGGATTAATATTATTCCAAGTATTATAATTGCATGTCAGAGTCAAATGTAACACTAATTAAGGAAATGCTCTCAATTCTTCTGCACAATTGTAAAATTAACAATGGCTGGCATGTATTGGAAAATTGGCACACATGAAAATGTGATACATAACAGAAAGAAAAATAAATCATTTATAAATAGGAGATGTTTAAATTGGAATTAGTGGAAAAAAACTAAACAAAAAGTCTTATAAAACTTTTTAACTACTTATAAACTTAAAGGAAATCATGATTGTGCCAAGGAAAAATGGAATTAATATTCTATAAATGAATGAATAATAGAAATTTAAAATACCAATTACATAATATCCTAAGTGATGTATATCAAATTATATGGAAAAATGGAAAATGTATTGAAAACAAATAAATCATGTAAAACAAACTACAGAAAGGAGCTAAAACACAAATCAATGGAATATTGTTCTATTAAATAATATCAACTAGTGTGTAGTGTAAATAATTGGGATTTCAGTAAAAGAGAAGTGTAATGGGAGGATTGAATAGTATTCAAAGAAATAATGACCAAAAATGTTCAATACTTTTTGAAAACTGAGTCGACAAGATCTAGAAACCTCATTAAACTTCAACCCAAATAGTTTCTAAAATATACAAATACCAATGATAAAGAGAATGCCTAAAGGACACTCAGGAAAAGAAATACATCCTGCACAAAAGAGAAAAGAGAAATGACACCAAATGTCTTGCTGAAACCTATGCAAGCTATGTTACAAAAGGTATGCCTGCAACGCAGCAAGCATCAAAAAAAAAAAAAAAAAAAAAAAAAAAAAAAAAAAAAAAAAAAAAAAAAAAAAAAAAAAAAAAAAAAAAAAAAAAAAAAAAAAAAAAAAAAAAAAAAAAAAAAAAAGTAGAAAGAAAGAAAGAAAGAAATGAAGAAAGAAAGAAAGAAAGAAAGAAAGAAAGAAAGAAAGAAAGAAAGAAAAGAAAAAAATTAATTTTTTACAGAGGATTAGTTTAAAGAATATACAAGTAAATCTTAAATCTCACTAATAAAAACACCAAAAATCACATTTCTAAGGGCATAAACTATTTCTGTTCATATTTTTCCAAGGAAAATGTGAAAATGGCCCACAAGAATATGACAAGATCTCCAACGTTGTTAATGATTAGAGGAATGCAAGTAAGATGTGTAATATGGTAGCAGTTCACACCCATCAGGTTGATTTAAATTGATGCCTAATAAAATTAAAAAAAGCAAAATCAATGAGGATGTGAAGCATATGGAATTCTCACATATTTTAGTGGGAACATAAATGTTTTACCTACTATAAACAAGAGTGTAAATGGTTCTTACATTATTTAAACAAAATTAAGTGCGAATCCTAAATTGCAGACAAACAACTGTGTTCAAGTTATTTACTGTTAATGAACAAAATCCACTTCAAATGTTAAAGGACCCTGGCAAGTGCAAGGGTCTGAGTTCAATCCCTAGTTCTGCAAAAAATAAATAAATAAATAAATAATAAAAAAGTTAAAGGAATCTCTAGCAAAAGGAAAATAAAAGTGCATAGTCATTTGAATGTCTACCAAAAACTGTGTAACATAAGAAGCATTAAGTTAAGTATGTCAGGGCCAGCTTGATAGCTCAGCAGACAAAAGACCCTGCTTAGGCAGAGCTCAGTAGACAAGGCTGAATCCCTGGCATGCGTGCCAGCCCTGCCTTCTCGGTGTACTGGGACAATGACTGAGACTAGGCGTGGTGGCGTGTACCTGTAATCCCAGCACTTGGGAGGCTGAAAACAGGAGAATCACTTTGAGCTGACCTATGTGATGAGACCCTGTAGACCCTGTACACTCTGTCCCACATACAGAAAATAAATAAACAAAAAAACAAATAAATAAAATGTTCACGTTTTAAACATATTTAGCTCTGTACAGTAAAAACAATATGTTATTATATTGAAACATATGCAAAGCCAAGTATATTGAAATTATACAAAAATTTTGGGAAATAGGAATGGAAGCGTAGTTTCTCATAGTTGTTACATTGTATAATATGGAGGAATGTATTATTACTTTAAATTAGAATGCTGTAAATAAAGTATGAATTTGGTAAGCCTTAGAAAATCCAGTAAATCAAATAGGTATAATTAATAAAGTAACAGTGGAAGTAAAGTAGAACAAAAATCACTTTATTTGTAAGCCACTTAATTTTCCAGCATCATTCCCCTACTTAAAAAAATGGGAAGGTGACCCGTTAGCACAGTAGGTAGGGTGTCAGTCTCATAAAAAAATGGGATTCCTTGGGCAGGTGCAGGGGCTGGGGTTCATCCCTGGAACCGCGTCCCACACCGCCTTGCCCCTGGGCTAAGCAGGTAACCAAGCCCAGGTGTGGTGGCGTACGTCTGTAATCCCAGTGTTGGAGAGGCAGAAAACAAAAGGATTGGTACAAGTCCAAGTCCAAGGTGCATAGTGAGACCCTGAGCACAAACAGACACACACACACACAAAACAAAAGAAAACAAAAGAAAACAAATCAGAACAACATGACAGGAATAAAGCACCAGAAAATAGAGAAGTGCATGAAAGTCAAATGAATGGAGCATGTAAGGAGGATCAACGAAGCAAGTGGACCAACTCTGAACATCAAATCCTGAAAGTATATGAGCAATGAAATAAGTTTGTCGTATTAAATTATAGCACAGAACAAAGAAAATGTAAGTGTCCATACTAAGTGTCATGTTAAATAAATACATGAGGACAAGAGAAAAACTAATGCTTAGAAAAAATGATTTTTTTCTTTTCCTGAGCCCTGGAATGTTTGGTTCCTGGGGCCGGCACTGCATATGGCACTGGGGACCAAACTCTGGACCTTGTGTTTTCCAGGTAGGTACTCACACCACCATGCTATTTCCCCAGCCCAAAAAGCTTTCCAATCTGAAAAATTAACTTGTGAAAAAGATGGAGCAATACTTTCTCTTTGTAAAATTAAGTTCCTCTCAGGGACTTGTTTGTACAGTACTGAATGGCAGGGAAAGCATAGGATTTTGCAGTGAGAATCGGTGAGAGACATGAGCAACCACTGCCTTACCTTCCCTAGATGAAGTTTAACATTATATGTAAATATCATGTCTTTAATATTCACTATGACATAATTTGAAAATTGCCTGTTATTTTTGTCGGATATTCATAGTCACAGTCAAATGAGTAAAACATGAGAAACACGTATTATGGGATACTCTGAAAACAACAAACTCAAAACTATCACGTATGTGGGGCCGGGGAGATGGCTCAGTAGAATAAGTGCTTCCCTGGCAAGCACAAGGGCCTGAGTTCAATCCCCAGATCTTAAAAAAAAAAAAAAAAAAAAAAAAAAAAAAAAAAAAAAAAAAAAAAAAAAAAAAAAAAAAAAAAAAAAAAAAAAAAAAAAAAAAAAAAAAAAAAAAAAAAAAAAAAAAAAAAAAAAAAAAAAAAAAAACTATCAAATATATAAAAGAAAATTTTGAAAAAACTTTGACATGGTTGAGGATCCCACAATTAAAAAGTAGCTAAATGTAATTGTGCCTCACGTGGTTTCCTCATAGAAAACAAACAAATAAGCAAAAACATATAAAATCTAAATAAAATATCTGTTAGATAAAAATGATACATAAAAATTGACTCCTTAATTTTGACAAATTCACAATACTTGGGTAAGACATTAATAACATAAAAATAGTATGTGACATACTAGAACAATCTTGGACCAGGGAGATGGCACTGCAGCTTAAGCATCTGCCTGGCAAGTGCAATCTCCCGAATTCAATCTCCAGTCCCAAAACAAAAACAAAAACAAACAAACAAACAAACAAAAAAAAAAAAACCAGGACAATCTATTCTACCTTTAAAACTTTCTTTAAGTATAAAACTATTAAAAGTTTATTTAAGGGCCGGCCAAATAGCTTAGCAAATTAAAGTGCCTGTAAGCAGGCGCAGGGTCCAGGGGTTCAACCCAGGCGCTTCTCTGCCAGCCCCATCCAGGGGGCGCACTGAGACATCAGTTGAGAGTGGGCGTGGTGGCGCGTGCCTGTATTCCAAGCTCTTGGGAGGCTGTAAACAGGTGGATCACTACGAGTCCGATCTAGTAGTGAGACCCTCGAAACCCTGTATACCCTTCCTTAAAATATAAAAAAGTATACTTGACAAGTTAATAGACATTATTGGAAACAATTTCTCAATAAATGTTTAAGTCTAATTAAAATTGTTATTTCATTGAGTGATATAAACTACCAAAGATTATTTAAGAAAAAAATAAATTAAAAAGAAATGTATCTGTAAATAACTTCCAATTCATAGTTAGAAACCTCATAAAAAGTTTCAAGTCCAAGCTAGCTTACTAATGAATTCCACCAAACTTTTAAGTGGAAACATAATTTATAATAAAAAATCTTCAACAAATCACAAAAGGAGAAAACTCTTCACTCATTTTATAAAGCTATAATTACTAAAATGTTAAAATCAGAAAAATATCTTGTTAGGCGAAAAGCATCATATATCAAAAAATACACCAAATATACTTAACCTTGTGAACTTCACAGCTTAGTCTAGCTTACTTTAAACATGTTCAGAACACCTACAGTTGGCAAAAATAATCTCTCACAAAGCTTGTTTTATAATGAAATGTTGATATCTCATGTAACTTATTGAATACAGTGTTGAAAATGAAAAATCAAAATGATTTAGGGATATGTTTGCACACCACTGGAAAGCACAGACAATATGACTTGATCTATCTTAATTTGAGGGCTGTTTACACACATCTTAATTCGTGTATG